>WNWK01006112.1:0-60000 GCA_009830355.1 Cherax destructor | reverse complement strand
AGTGGAGAGTTATGCTGTGGCCCTACTGGGCTGAGGTGGATAGTAGAGATTCTGGAACTGAAGTCAATGGTTGTACTTAGTGTCTCTAACTTTAATAAAGTCATTCAGTAAGTCAGTCCATTCAGTAAGTCAGTTAAGTCATTCAGTATCATTCAGTAAGTCAGTCAGTCAGTCAAGTCATTCATTAAGTCAGTCAGTCAAGTCATTCATTAAGTCAGTCAGTCAAATCATTCAGTAAGTCAGTCAGTCAAATCATTCAGTAAGTCAGTCAAGTCATTCAGTAAGTCAGTCAAGACATTCATGAAGTCAGTCAAGACATTCAGTAAGTCAGTCAGGACATTCAGTAAGTCAGTCAAGACATTCAGTAAGTCAGTCAGTCAAGTCATTCAGTAAGTCATTCAGTAAGTCAGTCAGTCAAGTCATTCAGTAAGTCAGTCAGTCAAGTCATTCATTAAGTCAGTCAGTCAAGTCATTCAGTAAGTCAGTCAAGTCATTCAGTAAGTCAGTCAAAACATTCAGTAAGTCAGTCAAGTCATTCAGTAAGTCAGTCAAAACATTCAGTAAGTCAGTCAAAACATTCAGTAAGTCAGTCAAGACTTACCTACCACAGGCGACCGCACGCTCAAAATTTTTTCCCTCCAGCGAATCGCGTAATATAAGGTTTACATCGTGTTAGATAAAAAAGTGCCGCAATTCTTCAATCGCGTAATACCCAAAACGCGCAACATAAAGTCGTGCTAAATGAGGGTCTACTGTATATATATATATATATATATATATATACACAACATTTCTGCATAAGTGTTTGCGGCTGTCATGTTTCAAATGCTGACTGGAGTTTGAAGCTTTGTCTGGGATCTCAACCAATGTTCAATATAACAGGCAATCTACGTTAGTGAATCTGAAATCTGTTACTTCCAGAATTGAAGAGTTTGCTTTGGTACTTAGAAAATGATATGGTCTTCTAGTTCAGAGGTGATCCAATACCCTGGCAAAGGCCTGGTGTGTGATGTGGCCATCAACCCACTGCCAACAACTGGCAACAGCCAAGACATGGTAGGCTCTTGGTGGATGCAAGAGGAAGTGGTATGAGAAACTATTATGCAGGGAAAATTACCATTGCCCTGAGTTGTCCCTTGCCCAGAGCACATTTATTTAAAACCCATAAACCTAAAATTATAAAAAAAAAAAAAAACTATGTATATTATAATTAGTTCGAGGAGCATAAGCTGCCCAATTTTTTTAAATACATACCTTAAAACTTTCTGTCTGCTTTAATTTCCATGTCACACATCAAGAACATAATTAGCATCACTGCAACTACTCTATTTCCAAAAATCCCTATCAATGCCCTTTCAAAATTCACAATCAACCAATTGGCCAAAATCAACCCTACTTTTAGATATGATTACAGTGCTATATATCAAAGTTTTCAAATTCATATTCAATAACTGGCACTATACTAAAAACTTTTGAATGGATCTACAAAATTTTTGTCTCTTAGTTATGTAATTTTTATAGGGATTAACTTTTTTTTTAATCACGATATTGAATACAATATTTATTCATTGCCAACTGGTTCAGACAAGTGGACACTGTTTTATGCTTGTGGTTGCTCGCAGAATATCATGGCAACATTCTAAACTGAATACCTGCCCCATCCATTAACTTCATCTTTTAAACAGAACGGGAAGGGTTTATAATTTTTGGATACCCACATTCATAGATTTGAAAAGTCGTTCAAGTTTAGCAGATGTCATTTAGGTTAGTCTATTTCAGACCCCCAAAAATACACTTCCACAAGCAATTACAATATTATACTTACATAATTACATGATTTCCGGGGGGTGTTCGTTAACCGGGGTTCCACTGTATGTATATATATATTAACAAAAAAAAGAGAGAGAGAAAGAGAAAGAGAGAGAGAAAGAGAAAGAGAAAGAGAAAAAGAGAGAAAGAGAAAGCGAGAGAGAGAGAACGAGAGAGAGAAAGAGAAAAAGAGAAAGAGAGAGTGAAAGAGTGAAAGAGTGAAAGAGTGAGAGTGAGTGAGAAAGAGAGTGAGAGAGAGAAAGAGTGAAAGTGAGTGAGAGAAAGAGAGAGAGAGAAAGAGAGAGAAAGAGAGGAAGAGAAAGAGAGAGAGAGAGAAAGAGAGAGTGAGAGAAAGAGTGAGAGAAAGAGAGTGAGAGAAAGAGAGAGAGAGAGAGAGAGAGAGTGAGAGAAAGAGAAAGAGAGAGAAAGAGAAAGAAAAAGAGAAAGAAAAAGAGTGAGAGAGAAAGAGTGAGAGAAAGAGAGTGAAAGAGAGTGAGAGAAAGAGAGAAAGTGAGAGAAAGAGAGTGAGAGAAAAAGGAGAAGAGAAAGAAAGAGAGAAAGAGTAGAGGAAAGAGTAGAGAAGAAAGAGAGAAAGAGAAAGAGAGAAGAAGAGAGAAAAGAGAAAGAGAAAAAAAAAAGAAAAGAGAAAGAGAAGAAAGAAGAAAGAGAGAAAGAGAGGAAAGAGGGGAGAAAGAGAGAGTGAAAGAGGAAAGGGAGAAAAAAGAGAGAGTGAGAGAAAGAGAGAGAAAGGTGGAGAGAAAAGAGTGAAAGAGGAGAGAAAGAGAAAAAAAGAGAAAGGAGAGAAAGAGAGAAAAGAAGAAAAGGGAGTAAAGAGAAAGAGAGAGGAGGAAGAGGAAGAGGGGAAAAAGGGGGTGAAAGAGAGGAGAGAGGGGAGAAAGGGGGAGAGGAGGGAAAGAGAGGAGAGGAGAGAGAGGAGAAGAGAGAGAAGAGAGAGAGAGAGAGAGAGAGAGAGAGAGAGAGAGAGAGAGAAATTGCTCGGTTGAATGCATCCTGGATTTTGGGTCAAAATTCTTTTTGTATTAATTTGATATCACATGTCATTGGCAGTTGTTTAATAACATACATCAGTATATTAAATCCAAAATTAACAGAAAATTAAATTATATAAACAAATCTTAAGTGTCTACTCCCATAGAAAAAAAAAATATACAGTATAATTTCTTGACTAAACTGTACAAAACAAATGGAAACCCACCATGCCAACACCATATACCAAAGGTAAACACATTTAATATGTAAATTAATATCTGATAAACATAATAAAATAAAAGCATAAGACACCATTCAAAAATATAAACAATATCTTAGACTTAACTGCACAAAGACATGAACCAATAACACAAAATTTTATACCAAATTTCAATGACTTTGAAAAAATAAGAAGTAAAAAATACTTAGAATCACTTTGCCTACCTTGCCCTGGTTGGTACGTAGTTCTGGTTTCGAATGGAACTGGTGAATATTCAGAATGAACTGAGCTTCACACTGCAGACTTAGTGTTGTACCTAGACATTTAGTATTTTTAATAAATGTATGAAACTGAAATTTGTTAACCCTTGACTTATTGGCATACTGCAACATTATTATAGTCATAGAAAGCATTCAACCCAAGCAAAGCTCATGGTATGTCTCTAGTGTGTATCATTTTTTTTTAAAGTTGCAGTGGTTGTAGTGTAGAACTTACTACATTCTCTTCTAGCAAATTTCCTCCTACCGCTTTGTGAAGAATATTTTGCTATATGTACGTACTTTCAGCAGCTAATGCTACTATTTTGGTCAAACAAATGTCAACAGCTTTTTTTAATATTTTAAAACTATTTTAAAGTTGGCAAGTGTCACACAGGAGTTTATCACAATTTCATTAATACAATCTGCTCATGACAATCTTTTATAAATTCATAAAGTGATTGATGGAAGTTGACAGTAAGGCAATTGATGGTGGTTGATAGTAAGGTGATTGATGGTAGTTGACAGTAAGGTGATTGATGGTGGTTGACAGTAAGGTGATTGATGGTGGTTGACAGTAAGACATGTTCAGCCTGTACATGCTCTTTTCCCATTTGTATTACACTGCACTTATCAACATCAGAATCCATCATTCACCACTCACTCCATATGTATGCTTAATTTAACCAAGTATTCCTGTAGAAATACATAGCATTCCTATTTCTTACCCTGTCTAGAACATTTGGATCATGTAAATACGTTTATATTTTCTTTTTGTATTCCTTTTCACAAGTAATTTACATAAACCAGAAAGATTTTTGAGGCAAACACTGATATTATGGCACCCTATTGCTGACATCATCACTATATATTTTCCCTTTAAACATAAAATTTCTAATTCAATGCAAGAGTTCGTCTTTTTTTTTTCTCTCTGTTTTAGTTTCCAGATCAGTCTCTCATGATGAACTCTATCACTCTTTCACGAAGGCTTTAGAAATAAATGCAATCCAATCATCAATTTCTTTCTCGAAAAATTTCAGCAACTCATTTTATACAACAATATAATTTCATACATAGCATAAGAGTTTGCCGATCAAAGGCCTAACTGTTTGTTGGTTCTTATTACTATTATTTTCAAAAGTGCTAAACCCATAAGGGTCATGTATTGCCACATGGCAGAGGTGAAAGAGAAGGTACAGCATAAGAGAGGTTCTGGTGCTAAGGGAAAGACATCAGCAGAAATAAGAGGGTCACGGTTAATGTAACAAATCAGTAATAATGAAGAAATGATGTGTCCGCATTGAAGTTGGAACCATAAACATGTCAGGGTGCTAAAGAAGACATCTGAAATGTAGCTGGTATGCTCTCTGATGAACAAAAACAATCAGAGATTTTCCAATTGTCAATGAAACAATTTTTGCAGTGGTGCCAGGTTCCACCTCTTTGAAATGATGACCATTTATGACTAGCTTGTCCCATGTGTCATTACTGTTTTCCACAATCAGCTGTGATGGAGGGTAGTGCCAAGGGCTAAATTTTAGTTTGAATAAGTAATGACATAAAAGCTTGGAGTTTGGAGGTGCATATGGTACAGGTACACTCAACACAACCATACAAACTTGTGATATAAAAATACTGGGAAATACAGTATTATTGTTAAGGTTAACAATTAATTTATAATAATTAATATTTTATTCATCAAGATATATTTTTAGTCAGAATTAAAATATTTTTGGTATATTTTTATATTTTTGCAATTGTAAATGCTCTGAGTCTATGAACCTTCAAGACTGTAGGGTAAAGTATGGGATGCAAGTAGCCAAGCATGTTGATAATGGACATGAGGAGTGTTGTGCTCAACTTAAAATATAATTTTCTTTTTTTCCAACGTATTATGTATTGTTTTCCTCTCGTACAATAGTTGCTAGACGTGTTTTTCTTTTTATCCATCACCTCCAGCCCAGGAAGGGTTGGAGGAAGGGGGTAAAGGAGGTTTTGAATGCTAGGGGCTTGAACATCCAAGAACTGTGTGTGAATGTGTTAGACTGGAGGTCAATGGAGAAGAGTTGTTTTTAGGGCTTGATGTGCTGTTCAAGCAAGAGGAATGCAACATTCATGAAAGGATTCAGGGTAACTGGTTAACTGGATTTGAGTCCTGGAAGTAGCCTGCACTCTGAAGAAGGGGTGGGAATGCTGCAGTCTGGGGCAACATTTGAATTGTGATGTATACACCCTTCTGGGCAAGGCAGTTACTGAATGAGTGATGGTAAATGTGTTTCCTTTTTATGATGAGTCTACCTCTGTGGAGCATGGCCAGTTAGAAAAACATACATTTTGATTCAAGTGTATAATCAAGTACAGTTTTACCTCGAGTTACGATATTTTTCGTTCGAGAATGATGTTCAAGTGCCATTACCAAACGAATTTATCCCCATAAGGAATAATGTAAAATAGACTAGTCCTGTTACACCCCCAAAAATATACTTACAAAAGCATTTAAAAAAATAAACTTACATAAAAGGGCGATTTTGGGGACCATCGTAACTCGAGGTACCACTGTACATACTAAAATAAAGTGAATGAAGAGTATTAACCCTTTCATTATAATGATCCAAAAAAATTAAAAGTGCTGACACCTTTGAGATTTAAAAAAAAATGTATGAAATGGTAGATAATTTTTTCTGAAGGTAATGGCACCAAAAAAAATAAAAAATCTGATGGATAATTTATGGAATTACACAGGTGCAAAATTGGCAGTCTGGGTGAATTTTACACATCAACAATTTTGCCCACTTTGAGTCCTATTTAAGCCAATTCCATTGCACAATTTGACCCAATCCATGGGAATATCACTAATATACCTTCCATTTCTATTGAGTGCAAGAAACCACCCATTTGACTATCAGAACTACCCACTAAAGTGCACAGAAGTCAGAAATTTGGCCAATTTTACACAAAATTCAACAAATTCTAATTTAAAAAAGTGTCCAAAATAAACACTGTAGGCATTCCAAGCCACTAAAGCGACCTTTCCTCTGTTCATTATGTCCACAGGTCTCTCCTATGTAATACTTGCCCTCCATTTTGAATCCATCATCACACAAAAATAATCAAAGTTTAACCCTATTTCTTGGATAGTAAAATATATAAAAAAATGCTTTAGGTCATCCCAGTACAGTAAATGAAGTAGACCAGGAAGGAGGGAAAGAGGTCCCTACCCTTTCTCACGTAAAAATAGAAAAATCTAATATTTCCACCATTTTAAGGTTTATTTCAAACTACTTCTGCCCCAAAATCATCTCTATTTCACTTGCATGTCTTCCATTCTATCAAATGATACCAAGAAACAGCCACTAAAGTCATAAAAACCACAAAGACACAAATAACCTGCACTTAGGAGTCAAACTCATGACATTTCAGCCTGACATGGACCATTAACAAGTGGCTTGTTAATGATCCAACTTGGACCGAAACATCATGATACAGTTCAGTCTCCAAAGTGCAGATTATTTATGTATTGATCCATCTATGATATTGTGAATTTTTATTTTCCATAAAAACATCCAAGAAAACATATCAAAGTTGTGCTGCATTGGTCAGGATTTTGTCTATATTGTGCACACCCACTGCACACACCCATTCTCTCATGTCTAAGCTAAAATTGACCACTCACAGCATACTTAAGGGTGCTGTACTCAAGGCACAGATGTAAGGGAGAGACACTGGCATCGGTAACATAGATCTTCATGAGAGAGCGAAAAGGTTAACTGACCGTCTTTCAAAGATACAATAAACAGATACTGTATCACTAAACATTAACATGAAAGAAACAGAACCTAGAAAATAATAAATAAAAACAGCACAATAACAAATAAATAAATGCCAATTAATAAATAGCTGCTGCTTAACACGATAACGGGGGTAGCATATTCGGCACATCAATCTGACTGAATTCTCTTACATGCCTTGAAGCCCCTAACTGCAAGCAACTGGTAATTCTCAGGTTCCCTTGTAATTCTGTATATACAAGTTTGACTGAAAGGGACAGGAAGACACTTCTACAGTCTGGTATGCTTGTTAAGTACACATTCTTCCTGGTAAAAAATGGATAAAATGATAAATGTGACCATATATGTTTGTACTATACATATTTCATTTTTCTGTAGATGACTTACAGCATACAGAAGTAGTTTAACCCCAAAAATGTTGAATATATATACATATTGGACTCCACTGAACCTATAACTAAAAAAGGTTACTGCATTAAGATGACATTTACTGCATAAATCCGACACAATTTTCAGATTTTTTCCCTTTCACAGTGGAAATCACATTTATGCCACAACAGAGGAATACCAGAGGTTGCAGTACCAGGTTGAACCTGAGGGAACTACAGTGGACCCCCGACTTTCGAACATTCTTCATTCCAGAATGCTGTTCAAGTGCTGTTACCAAACAAATTTATTCCCATAAGGAATGATGTAAATTAGATTAGTCCATTTCAGACCACCAAAAATACACTTATAAAAGCACTTACAATAATAAACTTACATAAAAGGGCGAGTTTGGAGTGTTCGAATAGCGAGGGTCCACTGTATTACTACCTTTGGTGCTGTTCCTGATGTTCCCAAAACCTCCACTTGACTAGTATTCATGTTTTCATTGACCTGATTGCCACAAATATTTGCTTGCCTACTGTTTTACAGTTATCACTGACTTAAGGGCGAATTTCTGTTAAAATTAAATTGATCTTATGACAAAATAAAATTAGTCACAGATGAAAGTAAATTTAATGCTACAATTTAACTCTTCATATAATTATCAGGGTTAACCATTAGTGTAATTATAAAAACCTATATCAAGGATGCAGTTACATAAATGATAGAATACTGCACTACTCTCACTGCCTGTTCTAACATACCTTTTATGTTCATACACACATTTATTCAAATGTCTTACAATTTCTCATACACTTTTCCAGACACTGCCTAATAAGTGGAAAATACCCTATTTGTAAATGTTATTCTAGCACTTAACCATAAATTTGTTGGTGATATTTTATCTGTATGCCACATATATGCCCACTCTTTGACACAAATCCTTAATTTCAACTTTTCTTTATAAAGTACCACAGCACTAAGCATGTACATGGGAGATTCAGCTGTATAAAAAATACATTTTTGGTAGCAAAATGAACTTGTAAAATGAACCACAGTACAGAATGTAGATACCTGAAAATAGCACAGTATGTGTATGTAATATTGTGTGTACTGAAGGTGTGTAAATTAGGTGTGGAAGGTAAGGAGGGTAGGGGTCATCTCAGGAATTGTTGGAGGGACGGGGCAAGAGGGGATAAAAGAGGTTTTAAGTGTTAGGGGCTTAAGCATCCTGCAGACTTTTGTAAGCATGTTAGATTGCAGTGAGAGGAGATAAGTGGCTTTTAATGCTTGACTTGCTGTTAGAATGTGAGCAAAGTAATGTTTATGAAGCAATTCAGGAAAGCCAGTTAGCTGGACTTGAGTTCTGAAGGTGGGAAGTACAGTGCCTGTACTCTGAAGTAGGGGTAAGAATGCTGTAGTCAGAGGGTCATCTGAATTGTAATGTAAGAACACTTCTGGCAAGACAGCGATTGAATAAATAATGATGCATGTCTTTCCCTTTTTATGGGTCACTGTGTATATGTGTAGGGGTTTGTGTGACATGTATGCATGTGCTCACATGTGCATGTGTGTTATATAAGAACACTATATTACCAAGAACAAAATAGTGCATGTGTTGCACCAGTTAATAATAAACAGTTATAAATTTGAGGATTTCAATGATCTCTTGAAAGACATATCAATGTATTTTTTCTTGATTGTATTCCACAGCATATTCCATTATTAAAGATAATGATGCTGTTTATCCAAACACAATATGAATGCACTATTAAAAAACTGACCAGTTCACTATGGCAAAAATCATATACTACTCTACATAAATATTAATGCCAGCATGATTTGAGGCAAACCTTTTTCTTGAACTGCTCTGAATATTTAGGCTCTTGGGTTAGTACAGAAACACAGTGGGAAAAGTTATTATAATTAACAGATTCTAGAAAGTAGATAGGCTATAAATACTCATACATATGTCACTAGAATGAAAAAACAGACATATGAAAATAAAATCAATTACTTTATTAAATATAAAATATTAATCAATATCCAAATCAAGAACAGGAAATTCTAGAACAATTTTAACAATTACATAGATTAGTGTAGAGAAACCAGTACTTGAAACACCATACATCTAGCCATGTGACTTTCACAAGCACTCTCAACTGTACACTCATCTCCAGGAGCTTCACATTCCATCTTTCCTCCTCAAACTTCTAAGAACTTTGAGACCCCTCAGCAAAATTACAAGCTTCCTCCACTTAATTTCATATCAACAATTTGTTTTACAAGCCTAATTTTACAAAAATTCATTCATTTGCAAGATAATTGAAATTTGTGGGGGAACACTAGTAGTTTATTAGTCTCCTTTTGTGCTAATACACAAGTACGTAATGTAGACATGGTGCAGGTGTAAACATAACTGAGATTAAATCTACAGTGATACCGGTAGATCTTTTGCTACTTGTACTATACCACTTCTTCTTCTCTTCCTATTTGTGTCACTACCATGCACTGGTAGTCAATGACTACACACACAATACTCTGTGCCATAATATAGCTAATCAGCAAATCTACTTATGAGGAATTCTAGGGCTTGCTGACTAGTTTGAGGAGACAATTCTGCATTAGTACTAAACAAAACATTCATTAAACATAAGAATCTTATGAATAACCATTATACATAAATACGTATCAGTAAACTAATCACCAACATAAGTGCAAGTGCAGTTAATTTAAGGAGAGAGACTATGGAAGTCTGGCCTGGAAACCAAGTATTCCACCATGAAAATTAATTCACAATTATTGTGCATGTAAGCCTGTACTCACCCATTCGTGGTTGCAGGGGTTGAGTCTCAGCTCCTGGCCCCACCTCTCAGCTTGCCACTTGCCAGATTCACTCCCTCCTAGCCTCATGGGTGCTACTGTACCTGCTCTTAAAACTATGTATACAGCATGCCTCACTACTTGAGGCACTTGCAAGTAAAAGGGCATAAGCGCCAACCCCAGCCAGAGGATTTCTTGATATACACTGCTTTTTGATTGTAAATGTCTTGTGGTGCAGGAGCTGAAGCAAAACTGTTAGAACATTGTGGTCTAAAGTCACCTTGAGAGTGATTGACTTCTCCATCTTAGGCCATCACATGTGGTCTGAGGAGTCTCAAACACAGAAAATGCTATGCTCTGAGTGGGCCTTCATTTATTTCATCTCTCAGCCAATTGGAGTTCAGGATTTGGCCACATCTCCACCAGCACAGCCAATCACAGCCATTCCCTTCCTCTCATCCATAGTACTAGCATGCTGTATTCTACATGACTTAATTGGTTTACAGCATCAATAGATGTTGATAAATAAAAAAAAAATTATTGATAAGTTTTTTATAAATATCATACCAACATTTACTTAAAATTATCCTAATACACGTACAAGTGATAACTATGAAACAATTTAAGAACACTAATTTGTGCCCTGTTAAGTGTACATACATAAAACACAGACAAATCAACTAATGAAATGTCCTATAAAACACCATCTGAATGATCCAAATGTCTTAATTAAGTTTACAAGTTGTGACTTATAAAACTTTGCTTTTTTGTTTTTAAAACTGGCGCTTATGCCCTTTTATTTGTGGGCTTCTCACCTCGAGATCATTCCTATTCCTGACCACTCTGACTGAAAAGATACTTCCCAACATTCTAGTGGCTCATCTGTGCCCCCAAATACCTGCTTCACCTCTCAAACAGCCTGTCCTTCCTGAGTATTTTATATGTTTACCTTTGCATTCAATTCCATTAGCTTCTCTTCATAGCTCATTTCCCTTAGCTCTGAAACAAGCCTCATTGTACACTTCTGCACTGTCTCCAGTTTCATAACATGCTTTTTCAGGTGTGGGTTCCATACTGGTGCTGCAGACTCTAAAATGGGCCTAACATATGTTGTATAATGGGCCCTGAATGACTCTTTGTTGAGATTCCTAAAAACTAATCTGGCAAAATGCTAGGCACTTTGCTCACCCCTAGGCCTTTCTCTTTGAGCAAAGTCTGCAGTCTCTCCCTAGTGTCTATACTCTGTGTCTGGTCTTCTGGTACCTTCTCCAATCCAGCCTCAGCATTTGCTGAGGCTAAATTCAAACCACCACTTATTTGACTAATCTTGCAGTTTGTCAACATCAATTTGCATCCTTTCCTTGTCCTCATATTATTATCATTAGTTTGACATCATCAGCAAACAGGGATACATCAAACAACTAAATCCAATCCAAACAGTACTGGTCTTAATATCAATCCTTGTGGAATCTCACATGTTACTCTTTTCCATTCTGGCATCTCTTCTCTGACAATCTCACACTGTTCCCTTTCCCTAATGTACTCTGATACACTGCAGTATATTTTGTTATGTCTGCCTGAACCTCAAGTTTTTGTCCCAGTCTCTTATGGGGTACAGTATACAATGCCTTCTTGCAGTCTAAGGAATTGCAATCCACCCATCTATCTCTATCTACCTATAATATAACTCTGCTCACTTCCATTACTTTATCAAAGAACTCCAGCAGGTTGTTGGTAAGACAAGATTTGCCATAGCTTAACCCATGCTGCTTACCATTTATAAAATCACTTCTTTCCAAGTGCTTGACCACTTTCCTTTTGATTATCTTCTCTATTACCTTGCATGGTATGAATATTAGTGAAACTGATCTGTAGTTCAGTGCTGCCTGTCTCTCTCCTTTCTTAAATACAGGGACTACATTTATCTTTTATATATCTGCCAACTGTCCCATGTCCATTGGCTTGTTATAGATCTTAGTTAGTGGTTTGGATAGTGCTGCTGCTCCCTCACACAGAATCCATGATGATACTTTATTAAGTTCCACTGTCATTAACCCTTTCATTGTCCAGGCCCCTGAAATTAATATTGCTCTCAGTGTTTACTTTAAAAAAATCTTCTAAAATGTACCAAAAGTACAAAATTTGATGGAAAGATTATAGAATTATGCAGATGCAAAGTTAGCGGTCTCGGCGCAATTTACGCATAGGCAATTTCACCAACTAGGTCCTATTTTAAACCAATTACATAGCTCCATTCAACCAAATTCTTAGTTATTTCACTAGTATACCTTTCTCTCTAATGATTGAGCATAAGAAACCACCCATTCAACTATTTCAACTACAATATAAAGTGCACAGAAGGTAATTTGGCCAGTTTTACTCTAAATTAAAAAACACCAAATAAATTAAAAACAGAGTCCAAAATAAACAACTTAGACATTCGTGGCACTAAAATAACATTTCTTCTGTGTATTAATTTTGTCCCCAGGCCTTTCCTATATTACACTTGTCTTTCATTTTGAATTCTTAATCACACAAAAGTAGAAAGTTGTTCTATTTTCTCAGATAGCAAAATATAACCAAGAATGACTGGTCATGGTTTATGACATCCCAATAACTGAATCAGACTTATTAAAAATCCATAAAATAGAATAGGTAGTAGCCTTACCCGTCCTCAGGAATATTGGCAAAAATCAAATATTTCCACTACTTTGACCTCAATTTCAAGTTACTTCCAGTCTATCAAATGATACCAAGAAAAGGCCAATAAAATCATAAAAACCATACAAGAAAACACCAGTCACTATTTTGTACCATAAACACCGTCAATGTTTTGTTTTCCCATCATGCACCACGTGGAGCAGCATATATTTTTTATACCATGCACTCGCTGCACAAACCCCTTTTTCTATACCTAGGCCAAAAATTACCGCTCACAGCTTATCTGAGCGAACTGAGCTCATGATGTAGAACTACGTGAGGGACTCTGGCTTCAATGATATAGTTCCATGTGATAGCCACTGAAAAGGTTAATGCATACAGCTCCAAGTTTTTTTTTACCTCTTTCTCTGTTATGTGTATGGTGTCCAGTACCTGTCTGAGTACTCTGTTCCCTAGGGTTTCTGGTACGGCCTGTTTCCACTCAGAGGATCTCTCTAAAATGTTTCTTCAACACATCACAAACTTCTCTGTCATTATTCATGAGTTCTCCTTCCTTCAGCTGAATCTCATGGTCTTTCACTGTCATCTTTCTTTTGATGTGGTAGTGAAGCAGTTTTGGTTTGGACTTGGCCTGTTTTGCTTTGTCATTCTCAAATTATTGCTCAGCCTTTCTCCTCACCCTTGCACATTCATTTCTAGCTAATTTGCTCACTCTATTCTCATCTGTCCTTAACATTCTAAAGCATTTCCACTCACTTATGTTTCTCTGTTTTCCCTCTGCATATCTGGTTGAACCAAGGGTTCTCTGAGCCTTTGTTATTTTATCTTCTTCTTCTTTTGGATATGAATGTCTTCTCTGTCTCCTGACACTTTCCAACTATCTCGACCAATGACTTTCCTTCCAGTTTCTTTCCTACAGCACTGCATTCAGGAATTCTATCCCTTCAACATTTTCTCTTCTAAAGTCTGGCTTCTTGCTTTCTCCACCTGCCATTCTTTCCTCTACTTTTTGTTCCACAAGGTATTGAAAACTCAGTACTGGATGGTCACTAGTGCCCAGGGGACACTCATATTCTATTTCACCTATGTATGTATGAACATAAAGAGCAGTGATGAGAGTAACGAAGTCTGAGCAATTAAAGAATGGATATCAGATTAAAAGGAGAAGATATAGAGGAAGTGAATACATTCAGATACTTAGGAGTGAACATATTGGCAGATGGATCTATGAAAGACGAGACAAACCACAGAATAGGAGAGGAGAGGAAAACTAAGTAGGTGGTATGTTGAAGCATCTGTGGAGACAAAGAAAGAAGTTTATCTATGGAAGCATAAAAGGGAATGTACCAAGTATATTGTGGTACCAATACTTTTCTGTGGGAGTGAGGCATGGGTTTCAAAAGTTGCTGCGAGGAGGAGACTGGAAGCAATGGAGATGTCACGTTTGAGAGCAATGTGTAGTGTGAATATTTTGAAAATAATTTGGAGCATAGAAATCAGAAGCCAGAGTGGGGTTACCAAAGGTATAATTCAGAGGGCCAAGGAGGAAACATTAAGGTGATTTGGGCTATTTAGAGAGGATGGTGCAGAAGGATAAAGAGGGGGTATAAATCTGAGGTGGAAGTATGGAAGGGTAGGGGGTTATCCCAGGAATAACTGAAGGGAGGAATTAAAGGCTTTTAGTGCTAGGGGCCTGAACATCCAGGAGGCTTGTCTATGTCTGATAGGAGTGAGTGGAGACATGTGGAGCTTTATGGCTTGACATGCTGTTGGAGTGAGAGCAAGGTAATATTTATGAGAAGATTCAGGGTAACCAGTTAGCCAGGCTTGAGTTCTGGTTGTGGAGAGAGCAGTGCCTGCACTACTGGATAGTACTCTGGTATTTTCCTCTCTTTTGCCTCCACAGATAAACATCTTTCTCTCCCGAGATACCTCACCACTTCATTTAAGCTTTTTTCATCTATTCTATGGGTCACCTTATACTTAAGACCCCTCTTCTGACATATCCACTTCTAAATATATGATCACTATACTCCTAATGTTGACTTTGTTCCAAATTAAAAATAAACTTTTTTCAGCTTTAAATATGAAAAAGCAACCATTAATCACTTCATTTTCAATTACCAGGTATTTTTACGACTAACTATTATTTTCCTTTAATTACACACAAAACTTTGTTTTTTGTATTCTATGTAAGAATAAGATATTTCAATGATTTTTACAACACTTAAGTAACTTGAAGCTCTGGATATGCTGCACAACAAGCTTTCATTGCAGTAATGTTTTGCATTATGAAGACCATAACATCATCATAAAAGCTTGTTCAAGACCTGCATCTTGACTTGATCTTTGTTGATAGTATGTACAGTCCTGTATCCACTTCAATCACTTCTTCCATTCTTTTACTCAGCATATAAACATTACAGTACTACATAGGTCTCTTGGATTTTTCACCTTCCATTAACAGCATAGAATGTCCTTATCTATTAAGAATTTACACCCTAAAATAAGAATATGAAAAAATTCTCCATTTATTCCTTTGTTCGTAAATACATTGTTTCTCCATAATAAGCTATTATATTTCTATCCAATTCAAGAAATCTATGCATAATGGTGTACATGTTGTATGGGAAGTTGATTTAAAACGTGGAAAAAAGAAAATTATATTGAAAAATTAAGTGGAAATATCTGCTACACACTTTGAGCAACACAAGACTACTCATCGTCACACATTCTTCAAATATTAATTATCCAGCAAAAATTCTTAATAAATTTAAGAAAACAATTAGTAGACATGGTTAAAACATAATTAATGTTTCCAACACCCCCTCCCTCCCAACCCCCAAAAAAATACTGAGCCCAAATTCTGACAGCAATAAACTTAGTAACACTCAGCAGACAACATTAAATGTTTAATTTGTTTCCACCCATTTTCTCACTAATAAAAGCCTAATATATCAGTGGATTACCTACAGCCATCTCCTGAAACTACCTTTACTATTAAATTTCTACTAATTTAAAACAAAGTTTAACTTTTAAATTTATTTGTTAAAGAAACCAACTATCTAATCTAGTTTTTAATGAGATATAAATGTGACTCAATAAGTGTTCTGACAGTCCCATGGATAACTAGTTATAATGTGTACAAGCAAAATTTTCTACTGGGAATCTTTGTTTTTCCTATCCTACCACTGTGACTTCAGAGAACCAATATCAATATTTTCATGTTGAAAATTATATCAATAAACTTATTGCACAATTAAAAATTAATAAATAGAGAAATAATGCCATCAGTTTCTTAAGTATAGTTAAAATAACATGTTACATTAAAATGCTTCAATTATCACTTTACAGAAGTCACTACCATTTAGAGAAAACTATTTTAACAACTTTCCATGAGCAACCTACAGCAAGTATGTTAAACTCCCTGCAACTAACACTTACCACTGGCATAGAGATTTCTTTATAACTTGTAACAGTGACACATTCAGGTAAACTGTGTAGGATATTTTGAATTAATGCTTCATTTTTGTTAAATGACCCCATTATATATCCATATAAAAATATGTAAAATAAAAATAAATATAATACAGTAACAATAAAAATGACAAGACAATACTAGTACAGTATTACAAAAATATATAATAATCTAGTGAGAGGTAATTTCCAAGTTGTAAACCAACCATAAGCAACTAGCTACAGCCAGCTTCACTCTTGCTCAACTCAATAACATAACTGGACACCTTTATGAACAAAGACAGGAGAAAACAAATAATATTCGAAGTATTTCAAATTGAAATCAAAATAGTTCCAACATTTTTCAACAATAAAAAGGATGAAGACAAAATAGTATATATATACAGTGACAATAATAAATCCTAAGCAGGTTGAGTTAATACAAAATAAGAGATAATATGTGCACTGACTCCAACAGGTTCGTCTATACTGTACGGCCCACCAAACTTCAACTCATGCAACCTTTAAATATTGTAATTAAAGCATATAAACAATGATAATGACTGGAAAATGTGCTTATGGGATGACTGAATCCTCAATCATCTTCCAAGATAACATGAAAATATACTTACAAGATGACCAACTAGTTCACAATAATCCCTTAAGGACTGTGTGGCTGACTGCACAACAGATGAATATGGTATGAAATACTGACCTTCGACTTTAAATTTATAAAAAAACAAATTCTTTAGCTTCGAGGACGGTGCATTGGCTGTCCAATATCAGCATGAACTCGAAAGGCTCAAAACTATAGTCCACAGTCATAAAGCTATTCTCTTTTCCAAATAAAAGCCTAAGATTTAAAATAGAGTACTTAACACATGATATTACCAGCAGAATATCAGCAACACACTTATCACTGCATTACACATTTTCTTCACAAAAACACACAAGGGTTATGAACTACAATGCAAATGGTATTCACTTAAAAAAAAATTCTTTTTGTCTTTTGTAATTACCTATTTGTGTATGTTTTGTGTGTGAGGAATTACTGTACCTATATGAATTTACAAGGGTTGAGCTCTATCTCTTGTGCATATATATTTGTTAAGTGTATTACAGTATTAGCATTTGTGCATGAAATACCTATATGTGTGATTACGTACTTATTTGTGATTATCTATTTGTAGCTATGTAAGCAGAACTATGCTCATAGTCCCACCTTCAATGTTTACTTTATGAAAATTTCTTTAGTTTCCAGAGGTCCCACCTCTTGGATTCCATGCCCCTGTTTGTGCAAAAAAAACTTTAAAGTACCCATTTGGCACTGTTTTTCCTCATTTTACACTGTGGACTCCTGTTTTCCATCATGTCAAAAATCTAATTCATCTATTTTATCTCATCCTTTATGACAAATGTGTGTGTGTGTGTGTGTGTTAATGGTTGTCAAAGGCACATGTCAATAGACGCTTGGCCTGTTTTAATGTGTGTGTGCATTGTGGGGAGGGAGGAAAAGAAGGGGAGAGAGAGGATGGTGAGAGGGGAGGGGAGGGATAGGGGGAAGGGAGAGAGGGAGTGAGAGGGAGAGAGAAAGAGAGAAAGAGAAGAAAGAAAGAGAGAAGAAGAGAGAAAGAAAGAGAGAAAGAGAGAAAGAGAGAGAGAGAGAGAGAGAGAGAGAGAGAGAGAGAGAGAGAGAGAGAAGAAAGAGAAAGAGAGAGAGAGAGAGAGACAGAGAAAGAGAGAGAGAGAGAGAGAGAGAGAGAGAGAGAGAGAGAGAGAGAGAGAGAGAGAGAGAGAGAGAGAGAGAAAGAGAAAGAGAGAGAGAAAGAGAGAGAGAGAGAGAGAGAGAGAGAGAGAGAGAGAGAGAGAGAAAGTGAAAGATATATTTATTTTATAAAAAACCTATATGAAGAACCACATTGTAAATCTTGTAAACAAAGTGGCCAGGAAGCTTACAGCACTCAGACATATCTTACATCTGCTCAACAGTAAAGGTTGCAAGATTCTGTATGACGTGCAAGTACTCTCACACCTTAAGTATGCTCCACTTTCTTGGTTTGCCTTTCCCCTTTCCCCTCATCTACGACTTCTTGACAGAACAGAGCAAGATGACTCATCTCTCACCTGGACCCAGCCTGGAAAGATCTGATATTTCAGCAGAGCCTTCAACACAGGAGGGATGTGGGTGGTCTTACTTTTGTGTACAAGGCCAATATTGTAAAAATACCATACTTGGCTTTACTCCAAGGACAGTGAGAAATGAGCTTCTACACAACATGACAGGCAGCAAACAGCAACTACACTCTGGCTGTACCCTTCTCCAGAACACCACTTCATCTGACATCATTTACTCCCAGGATGACTCAAGTTTAGAACATGTTCATACAGCATAATGGCATCAACAAAAATAGTCAGTTGACCAAACAATATTGGTGGCCCACAGTTGGCTACAACTTCATCCTATTCCCTATTTGTATGTCTCATAACAATGGCTTTAAAATGAGCTGATGCAGGTAACAGCTCTTAGCTTGTAAATAAAGTTAGGAACCCTTACCTAACCTTGTAAAGCCCTTGTGTGGAAAAAAAAAAAAGATAAAAAGGAGAGAGAGAGAGATTGAAGAGGGAAAGGAGGATTATTATTATTATTATAAGCAAATAGAAGCGCTAAGGGAAAGGAGGAGGAGGAAAACAGAAAAGAAAAAAAAAGAAGTGAAGAGAAAATAAGAGAAGAGAAAGATAAAAGAGAAGAGAGGAAAGAGAACTTATTTGCCTTTTCCAAAGATTTTACATCAAAGTTAGTCAATAAAACAGGCCCATAGTTAAAAGCTCCTCCTTATTACCTTTAATGAGTACTAACACAATTAATTTTTGCCATTTTCCATTTGTTCATCAGTTTGCCTTCTTGAAATGTATTCCCAAAAGTTCTCATAATCAGAATTACACCTACATACAGTATCAAGTTTTTAATATGCATGTTTTTGTGTGTGCTCATGCATATATATAAACACAATCTTTGCATTTGTGTGCATGTTCCTGTTGAAGCATTTTATCACATGTTAAGGTGTATGAGCAAATCTTTTCAGTTTCAAAATGATGGTCAGAGTTCAGAATTCAAACATCCCTTAGTGTGTCGCTCTCACTGCACTTTCTTGTAAGTGGACTCTTTTGTTTGTTTGTGTTAACATCTGTATTTCTTAAAACACTTGGCACAAAAGGGACAAAAACAGGGTGACATCCGTGCTTCATCTTTATGGCTGACTTATGGAAGGTGATCTTCTTACATGAGGATGAACTCCGCACTAAATGAATTCATGCGAGCTTCAGATGTTCAGAGGAACATGGACGATGAACTTGTCAATACTTGATTATGAACTTGCCATGTTCAACAGTGAACAGCAGAAGTTTGAGATAATGACTGTGCTCTTGATGATGATGATGATTCTTGCATTTCCAACCCACACCTAGCTACCTCCGACGCTGCAAAGCAAAAAGAAAAGCTATGAGTAGAACAAACCTTAAAACTAGAATAAATATTAGCAACTGCTACTTATAAAAGTAGAAAAATTAACCCAGCTGATGGTTCTTTTCTATGGCCATCCTAACTTTCCAGCTTCCAAAACATAATGATCATGTTTATACCTTTAACTACTACAAGACATGCACCTAACAAAAAAAAAATTACTCTTGGATGTAAATATTTTCTTTGGTTTAATTATTCACTCCTACCACATTCAGCTTTATATCTCCTCCATCTGATTTCTCAGTACTAATGCCGATGTACAGTTCTACCTTGGTTAACACACATTAATGTTGACCTATTTTTACACCAGTAACTATTTACATAACCACCACATTTAATACTCATACTCTACTAGCAAACTCGGGAGTCGGGGTGAGGCCAGTATTGTTGAGAGGGAGGAAAGGGAAGAGGAAATGTGTGCCATGTGTGTCACACTAATGATTTCTGTCCACATTAAATGTAAGTTCAAGTGTTTGTTAATGTAAAAATTTTTTAACTATTTCCATACATATAAAACATAAAATAACGGGTTCCAAAAAAAGCATTATGTTAAAAGGGGGAAATTGTGCAAGTGGGGAAATGATTGGTCCACTTTGGGATAAATTTACATTTTTTCCTAATTTTTATTAACAAGAAAAAAATTTCCCCCCTTTTAAAAAGGGAAGGGGTTTTTAAAAAAAAAAATTGCTGTAAATAAATGCTTTTTTTTTTTCAAAAATTTTAAATTTTTAATACATAAAATTTAGGGAAAAAATCCAAAAAATGCATAAAAACCCTTACACCAAAAAATTTTGCTAGTTTAAAGGGGATGGTGAATAATTTTTTTTGTTAAAAAGGGGCAAAATTGAAAACCCATGTTAAAAAATTTTTAAAGGGAAACTTTAAAAAAATTCCCCCTTTTTTTAAATATTTAATAAAAGTTGGATTGGGGGTTTTTTTAAGGGAAAATAAGGGGAACCCCCCTTTGGGGGGGAAACCCTAATGGTTTTTCTTTTCCTTACAAAAAAAAAATTTTAAAAGGGGTTTTTTTTGGGGGGTTTAAACATGGTAAAAAATTTTAATTTTTAAATACATTTTATGGGGAATTTGGGGAACGCCCACCCAAACTCCCCCCCCTAGTTTTAAACAAAAACCTCGTTTTTTGGAGGATTGGGGGTTCTTTTTTTTTAAAAAACCCCTTTGAAACAGGTTATCTAGTCTTTCTTCCTTTGGGTCACATAACTGGATAAAATCAAATTTTCAAAATCAGGTTTTTTTTTTTTAAAGTCGCTTTTTTTTTTTTTTGGGGGAAGTGGAAAGCCCCCCGTAAGAGGGGGAAAAGGCACAAAAAAAATGGGTCCCCCCCTTTTTGACAAACAAAAAAACGGGAAAAAAAAATTTAAAAACGGGTTGTCTTTTTTAAATGAGTTTAAAAGGGAATTTTATGTTTGAATGAAAAGGTTTGCCCGGGCCCTAAAAAAAACGGGGGAAAGGGTTTTTTAGTAAAGGGGTTTAAAAAAATTTTTAAAAGGGGAAAATTTAAATATTATAAGGAAAAAAAAAAAAGGGAAAATTAAGGATTATTTTTAAAAAAATGGGGGGGGAAAAAAATGGGCATAAAAATTTTTTTTTTTTTAAAGGGGTTGGGGAAAGGGGTGAAAAGAAGGGTTTTTTCCAAAAGATTTTTTAACCAAATCAAAGGGGGGGAAAAAAGAGGGTGAAAGGGGTTTTTCCATTTTAAAATTGGGACCCTTTTTAATTTTAAAAAGGGGTTATTTAAGGTAATCTTTTTTTTAAAAAAAGGGTTAAAAAAATTAAGAAAAACAAAAGGGTGTTTTTTAAATTTTTGGGGAATCTTTAAGCTTCAATGTCTTTTTAAGGGGGCCCCGAAACAATTTTTTTTTTAAAATTTTACTCAGTGGGATAAAAAAAGGGGTCAAAAAAAAATAGGGAGGGGGGTTTTCAAAAAGAACGGGGGGGGAAAAAAAAACAACTATTGGAAAACTTAATTCGGGGGGGAAAAAATTTTTGGGGGTAATTTAAAAATTGGGTTTAGAGGGGGTTTTTTACGGGTGGGGGAAGGGGGGGAACTTGGAATGGGGGAAAAAATGAAAAAAAAAAATTTTTTTTGAATTTTTTCAAAAAAAAAGGGGGGAAAAAATTATAGGAAAAAGGGGAAAAAGGGGAAAATTAAAAAAGGGGGAAAAAGGGGGGGGGAATTTACCCCAAAATTTTTTAAAAATAAAAAATTTTTTTAATTAATGTTGGGAACCTAAAACAAATATTTGCATTAAAAAATTTAAAATAAATTGGGAACAAAATGGGGAATTTTTGGGGTTTTTAAAGGATAAGGGGGGAACGATTTTTTCAAAAATCATTTTAAAATTAAAAGGGGGTTTAAAATTCCATTAAATAAAAAAAACAGGGGGATTAAAAAAAAAAATTTAAAAAATAAAAAAAGGGGGGATTATTTATAAATTTAAGGGGTAATCCCAATTCAAACGGATTGCCTTTTTTAAAACAAAAAAAAAAATTTAAATTGGGGAATAATTTTTTCCCTTTAAAAATTTTTTGGGTTATTTTTGGGAAAATTAAAAAAAAAACAAAACTACGAAAAAAGGGGGTTTGGAAAGGGGGGGTTTACCGTTTTCAAAAACTAAAAATGAAATTTTGGGATAAAAAAGGGGTTTTTTCATTTTATTTAAAACTTTTAAAAGGGGGGGCAATGTCAAGGCAGGTTAAAAAAAATTTCTAAAGCAAAATTTTAAAAAAAACCGGGGAAATTTTGGGGGAAAATTTTCCAAAAAAGTGGGTTTCGGTGTTACCCTTTTTTTAATTTTTTAAATTTTTGGGGTTCTCTTAAGGGGTGTTGGGCAAAAATAAAAAGCTCTGGGATTTAAAGTTCCCTTTTTTTTTCTTTTTTTTTAAAAACTCAAGGTTTTTAAAAAATTTTGGGGTTAAAAAATTAAAAAATTATAAAAAAAATTGGGGGTAAAAAAATTGAAAAATTTTTTGGGGGGGGGGGGGGAAAAAAATTTTCAAATTTTTAACTTCCTTTCATAAATGGGTTTAAAATTAGGGGGGGGGGTATACCTTATCTTAACAAAAACCTTTCCTGGGAAAAAATTTAAAAATTTCCCCTCTTTTTGGGGGTTTAAGCTTTAATTTTAACCTGGGCGGGGGCTTCTGGGTAAATTTTTTAAATTTCTTAGTTTAAATTAAATGCGGGTTCCAAAACTTTTTCCAAAACTAATTTTAGGTTTTTACAAAAAAGGGAACGAAAAGTGCTTCGGAAAATTGTATGGGGGGGGGATGGGGTCCCAAAATTAAAAAAATTTTGTTTTTGGGATTTTTTTTTTATTTATAAAATACATAGGTTTTTAATTTTGGGTTTTATTACGAACATTTAAAATTTTAAACTTTCCCCTTGGCTAGATAAACATTCCTCAAAAGGGGGTTTAATTTCATTTTATAACTTTAAAACCCCTTTCTAAAACATTTAAGAGGGAAAATTTTCTTTTTTCCCCCCCCTTTAATTTATTTTTTTTAAAAAAAAAAAATAACTTGAAACACGGTTCACTTTGTTTTTCTAGTCTCTCCATTTCCCTGTCTATCATTTAAATCTTTCAGGAAATTTTTCCCTTCGGGCGTACTAGGAAGAAAGACGTAGGGGCCCCAAAAAATTAAACCCAAAATTTACAAATCTTACCATTAAATAAAAATCAAAAAAAAATTCCTCCCTAAACCACCAAAAAGGGGTTTTAAACTACCCAAAAAACCGAATTTATGGTTTAAACAGGGGTTTTACAAAATTTTTTTTTAAAATGTTTTAAGAAGGTTTTGTGCACTAATGTAATGGTAGTGATTCTCTGCAACTCTTAACTATTTAAACAAAAGTGTAAAAATAAACTTGAAATTTACATGAAACTTAACCTATTAACTGTGATACAAATTTACACAGAGCATTAAACTTTGTGACATATATACACATACAAAATTCTTGTGTGTTCAAATATGTAGCAAGGCATCATTAAGGCCTCAGCTCAACTGTGTGAGTCACCTACCACCACCTCATGCCTTGGAAAATAATTTAAGTCCAGGCAGGTCCATGCATCATCATGGAGTAACACTGCCTGATGAGCACATGTACATAATGGTACACAAAAAAAAAAAGAGATCTTTACTGCTAGTGAAATTAAGGGGACTTTTATACAAGGAGGCACCAGTACCAGATGTAGTTCTATTTGGACAAATGTGCTCTTTTAAACTGTAACTTTTAGTTTTATATAAAATTTCCCACTCAGAGGTAACTAACAACACAAGCCCTCCCACAGTTAAAGGGTTAATAAATTTAACCTAATTATGTGATTTTTTTTTTTTTCAATAAGTCGGCTGTCTCCCACCGAGGCAGGGTGACCCAAAAAGAAAGAAAATCCCCAAACAGAAAATACTTTCATCATCATTCAACACTTTCACCTCACTCATACATAATCACTGTCTTTGCAGAGGCGCTCAGATACAACAGCTGAGAATAAGTCCCTCCCAACTGTCACTATCCCAGACCCCTTCTTTAACCCTTTGACTGTTTAGGTCGTATATATATACGTCTTACGAGCCAGTGTTTCAGACGAATATATACTCAAAAATTCTAGCGGCTTCAAATCAAGCGGGAGAAAGCTAGTAGGCCCACATATGAGTGAATGGGTCTGTTTGGTCAGTGTGTGCTGTATAAAAAAAATCCTGCAGCACGCAGTGCATAATGAGAAAAAAAAAACTCCGACCATGTTCTTGGATTAAAACGCTGACTTTGAGGTGTATTTTCGTATAGTATTTATGGTTGTATTCTTTTTCGTGGTCTCATTTGATAGAATGGAAAACATATTACAGAAATAGAGATAATTTTGATTAGTTTCATGAAGAAAACGACCTTGAAATTGAGCTCAAAGTAGCGGAAATGTTCGATTTTTGCAAATGTTCAAGAGTAAACAAATCATGCCATGCATCCAATACACATCAACTAGTGAGTCTAATATTCTTACACAAGTGCACTGATATTATTTATACCATTTTTACAATAATGCAGTAGTCTGCATAACAGCAAATCTTCTATTTTTTGTGTGAATAAAAAAACAAAATAGAAAGCAAGAGTAATATAAGAGGGGTCTAAAGACATGACTAATGAACAGAGAAACTCTTATTTTAGTGCCAGGAATGTCTGCATTGTTTATTCTGGACCCTATTTTGAAATTGACATTTTTTTTATTTTGAATGAAATTGGCCAAATTGCCAATTTCTTACCACTTTATTGGGTAGTTGAAATCAGTAAATTGGTGGTTTCTTGTACTCAATGGAGTTCTAAAGAAATAGCTATGAGTTTGGGCGACTGGAACAATGGAAATGGCCAAAAATAGGGCAAAAAGTCGGCAAAATCGCTGATGCGTATATATCGCCGAGATCACTAACTTCACGAGAGCGTAATTCCGAAAGTTTTCCATCAAATTTCATACTTTTGGTGTCATTACCATCAGGAAAAGATTCTCTATTATTTCATAAGAATTTTTTTTTTTTCAAATATTTTGCAACACCAGGAGACACCTCAGGATTTGGGGTTGCGACAGTCAAAGGGTTAAAGTGCAGGCATTGTACTTCCCATTTCCAGGACTCAAGTCCAACTAAATCAATTAACTGGTTTCCCTGAATCCCTTCACAAAATATTACCCTGCTCACACTCCAACAGCTCGTCAGGTCCCAAAAACATTTTGTCTCCATTCACTCCTATCTAACATGCTCACACATGCTTGCTGGAAGTCCAAGCCCCTCACCCACAAAACCTCCTTTACCCCCTCCCTCTAACCTTTTCGAGGACGACCCCTACCCTACCTTCCTTCCCCTACAGATTTATACGCTCTCCAAGTCATTATACTTCGATCCATTCTCTCTACATGACCAAACCACCTCAACAACCCCTCTTCAGCCCTCTGGAGTTACTTTTAGTAACTCCACACCTCCTCCTAATTTCCACACTCTGAATTTTCTGCATAATATTCACACCCATATAAGAGTGTTGGTACCACTATACTTTCGTACATTCCCTTCTTTGCCTCCATGGATAACGTTTTTTGTCTCCACAGATACCTCAACACACCACTCACCTTTTTTCCTTCATCAATTCTATGGTTAACCTCATCCTTCATAAACCCATCCACTGACAAGTTAACTCCCAAATATCTGAAAACATTCACTTCTTCCATAATCCCTCTCTCCAATGTGATATCCAATTTTTCTTTATTTAAATCGTTGATACCCTCATCACCTTACTCTTATCTATGTTCACTTTCAACTTTCTACCTTTACACACCCTCCCAAACAACTTCTTCTTCTTTCAACAAATCGGCCACTTCCCAGCAAGGTGGGGTGGCCCAAAGAGAAAAACAAAAGTTTCTCTTTTTAACTTTAGTAATGTATACAGGAGAAGGGGTTACTAGCCCCTTGCTCCCGGCATTTTAGTCGACTCTTACGACACACATGGCTTACGGAGGAAGAATTCTGTTCCACTTCCCCATGGAGATAAGAGGAAATAAGAACAAGAACTAGTAAGAAAATAGAAGAAAACCCAGAGGGGTGTGTATATATATGCTTGTACATGAATGTGTAGTGTGACCTAAGTGTAAGTAGAAGTAACAAGACATACCTGAAATCTTGCATGTTTATGAGACAGAAAAAAAAGACACCAGCAATTCTACCATCATATAAAACAATTACAGGCTTTCGTTTTACACTCGCTTGGCAGGAAGGTAATACCTCCCTGGGCGGTTGCTGTCTACCAACCTACTACCTATTCCCAAACAACTTATTCCCCTATAATTCTTACAATCTCTTTTATCCCCCTTCCCTTTATAGTATAAAGGAACTATACATGCTCTCTGCCAATCCCTAGGTACCTTCCCCTCTTTCATACATTTATTAAACAAAAATACCAACCACTCCAACACTATATCCCCCCTTGCTTTTAACATTTCTGTCATGATCCCGTCAGTTCCAGCTGCTTTACCCCCTTTCAGCCTATGTAATGCCTCACGCACCTCCCCCACACTCACATCCTGCTCTTCACTCCTAAACAATGTTATACCTCCCTGGCCAGTGCATGAAATTACCGCCTCCCTTTTTTCGACTTTTAACAGTTCTTCAAAATATTCCCTCCATCTTCCCAATACCTCCAGCTCCCCATCTACATACTAACTCCCCTACTCTGTTTTTAACTGACAAATCCATTCGTTCCCTAGGCTTTCTTAACTTGTTTATCTTACTCCAAAAAATTTTCTTGTTTTCAGCAAAATTTCTTGACAGAGCCTCTCCCACTCTTTCATCTGCTCTTCTTTTGCACTCTCTCACCATTCTCTTCACTTTTCATTTACTCTCCATATAGTCTGCTCTTCTATTAACACTTCTGCTTTGTAAAAACCTTTCATAAGCTACCTTTTTCTCTTTTATCACACCCTTTACTTCTTCATTTCACCCTCACTCCTCTTTCCTCCTGCACCCACCCTCCTATAGCCACAAACTTCTGCCCCACATTCTAATACTGCATTTTTAAAACTATCCCAACTCTCTTCAACCCCCCTACTGCTCATACTTGCACTAGCCCACCTTTCTGCCAATAGTTGCTTATATCTCACCCTAACTTCCTCCTCCCTTAGTTTATACACTTTTACCTCTCTCTTACCTGCTGTTGCCATTTTCTTTTTGTCCCATCTACCTTTTACTCTAACTGTAGCTACAACTAAATAATGATCCTATATATCCGTTGCCCCTCTATAAACATGTACATCCTGAAGCCTACCCATCAACCTTTTATCCACCAATACATAATCTAACAAACTACTTTCATTACGTGCTATATCATACCTTATATACTTATTTATCCTCTTTTTCATAAAATATGTATTACTTATTACCAAACCTCTTTCTACACATAGCTCAATTAACGGTTCCCTATTTACATTTACCCTGGCACCCCAAATTTACCTACTACTCCCTCCACAACATTTTTACCCACTTTAGCATTAAGATCCCCAACCACAAGTATGTACTCTCTCACTTGGTTCAAAACTCAACATTTCCCAAAATCTCTCTCTCTCTCCTCTACACTTCTCTCTTCTCCAGGTGCATAAACACTTACTATAACCCACTTTTCACATCCAACCTTTATTTTACTCCACATAATCCTTGAATTTATACATTTATATTCCCTCTTTACCTGTCATAACTGATTATTCAACATTATTGCTACTCCTTCTTTAGCTCTAACTCTATTTGAAACCCCTGACCTAATCCCATTTATTTCTTCCCACTGAAACTCAACTACCCCTTCAGCTTTGTCTCACTTAAAGCCAGGACATTCAGCTTCTTTTCATTCATAACATCTACAATCATCTCTTTCTTTATCATTCGCACAACATCCACGCACATTCAAACATCCAACTTTGACGGTTTTCTTCTTTTTCTTTTTAGTAAATCTATACAGGAAAAGGGGTTACTAGCCCACTGTTCCCGGCATTTTAGTTGACTTTTACAACACGCATGGCTTACGGAGGAATGAAAACTCACACTACACATAAATGTGTACGTACATGTATGTGTAGTGTGACCTAAGTGTAAGTAGAAGTAGCAAGACTTGCCTGAAATCTTGCTTGTTTATGAGACAGAAAAAAGACACCACCAATCCTACCATCATGTAAAACAAATACAGGCTTTCAATTTACACTCACTTGGCAGGACAGTAGTACCTCCTTGGGTGGTTGCTGTCTACCAACCTACTACCATATTTATACAAAATTTATTAAATCAAACATGACTATATTTACTCAATACCAAATTGAGCAAGCCTAACCAACCATACTTAAGTTTGGAGAAAGTAGTCCCCCAACATAATCCACAAAATCCCCTAGCTTTGGGAAATGTACTGTATTTCACATTTATCCTCCAAATCGATTCTAACTACAGTCTTATAAACTATTTGCATGTCTAATGATTGTTTTCCTTAATTATTCTATATTAAATTATTTTTTTCACTTAGTTCTATCTATAAAGGTTAAGTGTATAATATGGGCTTCATGAAAATTAATTTAACATTCAACAATATTTTTTTTAGCACATTAGCAGTCTCCCACCGAGGCAGGGTGACCCAGAAAAAGAAATACTTTCACTATCATTCACACATAATCACTCTTTGCAGAGGTGAACAGATACGACAGTTCAGATGTCACTCCAAATAGCAAATATCCCAAACCCCTCCTTTGAAGTGCAGGCATTGTACTTCCCACCTCCTGGACTCAAGTCAAGCTAACCAGTTTACCTGAATCCCTTCACAAAATATTACCCTTTTCACACACCAACGGCTCGTCAAGTCCCAAAAAACATTCGTCTCAATTTACTCCTATTTAACATGCTCACACATGCCTGCTGCATGTCCAAGCCCCTTGCACACAAAACTTCTTTTACCCCCTCCCTCCATCCTTTCCTAGAATAACCCTACATCTCTCTCCCTCCACTACAGATTTATATACCCTCCAAGTCATCCTAGTTTGCTCCAACCTCTAAATGACCAGGCCACCTCAACAACCCCTACTCATCCCTCTGAATAATACTTTTAGTAACTCCACACCTCCTCCTAATTTTCACACTAGGAATTGTCTGCATAATATTTACACCACACATTAGACTTGATTCCACTGCTACATCCTCCTGCCTATAAGCTCTCCTCTGCACATCACAATCCATGTCTTCACACGATATAAGAGTGTTGGTTCCACTATACTCATAATTCCCTCTTTGCCTCAATGGATAACGTTCTTTGTCTCCACAATCGTTATCCCTTCCTTTTCTATCAATTCTTGTTACCTCTCTTATCCCCCTTACCACCCAATATCTGAACGCATTCAATTCTTCCATACTCCCTCCCTCCAATGTGATATTAAATTTTTCTTTACCCTCATCACCTTATTCTTATCTATGTTCACTTTCAACTTTCTTCCTTTACACACCCTCCCAAACTCGTCCACTAACCTTTGTAACTTCTCTTTAGAATCTCCCCAAAGCATAGTATCATCAGCAAAAAGTAATTGTTTCAACTCCCATTTTGTATTTGATTCCCCATAATTTAATCCCACCCCTCTCCCCAACACCCTAGCATTTGCTTCTTTTACAACCCCATCTATAAATATGTTAAACAACCATACTGTTTCCCAAAATTCATACCAAATGTGTGCTGTATTTTTAATATTTGTACAGTATTTACAGCATTTACCCAAATAAGAATCTATGATCCATAAATGCCAAAATACTAGAAATCTGCAAGTTGGGCTATCATTCATGCAAGTGAAGCAATAACTATTTGCTTGCACATATATAACAGCATTCACTTAACTAAAACTAAGTGAGGTGAGGAAAGCCACCGGTCACGTTCAAGATGAAACAGCAGACCTGCACCATACCCGTCGTCGGAAGGGAAAGCAGCTCTTGCTGTCCTCAGGAGGAGGCAGGTCTAGTCTGAGGTCATTAGTAGGTGTATTGTTGGGTCCAAATTGGTTAAGCTCTTCAAAACACTTGGTATCAATCATCTGCAAATAGAAACCAATTCATAGGAAAGAGTAAACTGTTTAATAAGGAAGATAACAATGCTTGGTACATTTTACTCATTAATACATTCATGGGAGAAGCATTAAACTCTTTGCAGTCATACAGCACCAAGGGAAATGGGAAGCATTCAGTTTTGAACCAAAGAAGGGGAACCCAAGTACAATACCTTAGACTTCTAAATTGTTTGCAGTTCTTTATGAAATTGTATTTTCTCCTCATTGCATTGCTATATCATTTAAGCTGTGAACCATTTCGAATATATAACGAGCAGAGCTTTGCCAAATTCACACAGGATATATACACGAGGGGTGTATTTCTCTGTGTATATACAGTGGACCCCCGGCTAACGAACACCCCGGAAATCGTACAATTATGTAAGTATAATATTGTAAGTGCTTGTGGAAGTGTATTTTTGGGGGTCTGAAATAGACTAACCTACGTGACATTATTTCTTAAGGAAGTAAATTCGTTCGGTAATGGCACTTGAGCAGGCTTCTGGAATGAATTTTGTTCGTTAGCCGTGGGTCCACTGTACACTTGAGAGTTCACTTTAATTTTTATCTTAGGGATTAAAGTATTATTCTTGTCTGATGGTGAAAAGGTTACCATGCAGCCTTAATGACCACAGTGAAGTCAATAGGCTTTAAATTTCATCAAGCAACAAACCTCATGCTTTACCTTGCATTCGTCAATTATCACTAAAACATCCAGGTTTTTCTGCCTTTTTTTCCTTTTGTTGTCATTGTCTACACTCCAATAAATTGGTTCTCTCCTATTCAAAAGGATTCTCTAAATTTAATTACTCCCAATCTATTCCAGGCCAAAAATTACTTTCTCACATCAGTTTTTCAACAAATATACAATGGAACCTCGGTTTTCGTTTAATTCGGTCTTCGACGACTTTTTTCATCAAAATTTTGTCCCAGTTTTCGTTCATCACCTCGGTTTTCGTTGGTCCGCCGTACCGAACGTGTCCGCCTGCCCGCGCCCACACAAAGCATCCCACGCATTCTGGGTCAGTCTGGCTTTGTTTCTCGTCGAGTGAGCATTACCCTGCACGTTCATCCAAAACATTTCGTAATACATCCATTGTTTTTTGTGCTTGTTTATTGAGTGCAACTACTAAATAAGCCACCATGGGGCCAAAGAAAGTTCCGAGTGTCAGCCCTTTGATAAAGAAGGTAAGAAACACGATAGAATTCAAGAGGAGGAAGACGAGTGAGGGAGAATGTGCCTTCTTAAGTGATTAAGGACATGTGTGCAAAGTTGAGTGAGTTGCAAAGTTTTGTGGAGAAATATCACCCTAACAAAGCTGTTGCAAGCCATGTCTACAACATGTTCAATGACAATGCCTTGTCCCATTTTAGGCAAATCTTAAAGATGCCAGAAACAGACCTCTCTGGACAGATTTTTTGAGTGACAGGGGTTCAGTGTCAGTAAAAGACAAAGAAGGGAAGTACATAACCACGAATAGGGACTCGATACCTAAAGTCCTTATGGAGGGGGATTCCCCTTCCAACCAATAACCTCTCCTCCTCCCTCTTCACGTCTTCCATACGCCAACAAGTCTCTTCAATAAAGGAAAAAGTGATATTAAATGTTCATTTATCCATTTCATTAGTCCTTCATAATTATTTCTCATTGTTATTCTATATAAAATGTACTTTTTGTTAATATTTTTGAGTGTCTGGAACGGATTAATTGGATTTACAATATTTCTCATTGGAAATATTGCTTCAGTTTTCGTCGAATTTGGTTTTCGTCAGACTTTCTGGAACAAATTAATGATGAAAACCGAGGTTCCACTATACTACCTTCATATGCATTATATTCTAAAATTAAGCTTATATATCACTATAATCTTGTCAAATTCTACATTCTTCTCTTAAAATTCTTACCTTGATTGTTTATTTTCCATTGAGATATGCTTTACTCTAGCAACTCTTATGCTTGATTGCAACACATATTTCCACTACTTTTGCTTCTGTTCAGTTTTTTATACTTCAAATTCAAATAATTTTTCAATTAAATTGTCCTAATATTTCAGCCCTTTAATTACCTACCAAACGAGTATCCTTTGGTGTTCATGCTTCCTAATGATTTAGCCTGAATCCATAAAATGTATGTAGCAATTCTTACATTCAAATCATGAAAATAAAAAAAAAAATCCCAAAATACATGACTACTATCCATTTTCAAGGACAAGCATATACATTCAGATGCTTACACAACATGGAACTGGGTGTTAAAAGAAATAAATGCTACTAAGATTGAAGGTTATGTCTAAGATAATCAACATTGTTTGGATGTTACGTATTGTTTCTCAATTAGGTGGAATACCCTAACACACTGCATTATAGTTCACACATTATTTATTATTATTATTATTATCATCATCATCACTGTTTGTTTCTCGAGCATCAAGCTGATTAAATTTAGTGTTTTCTCTTCTAAATAAAATAAAAATTACCTCTTGTTGCCAAGGGATCGAGACAGACCCAGTGTTGAATCTGGAGTAAAACGAGTCATCTGTAGCATCAAGGTTGACACCCTTCACAGTACTAAACTGTTCGATGTCCAACACATCCTTGGCATATACTGCATGGGGCTAAAAATATAGAAAGCTCAAAAAATAATAATGTACACATCAATAATCTTAAATTTTCATTAAAATTTTATAATATGGTACATAGTAAATTAAAACACAATTAGACTGCACGATTTAGAAATTGTAGCAGAAAAAATATAGGATACCTTTGAAGGTATACCTTTGGAAATGGGATGGGAAAAGGATCGAAAATGAACACTATTTTTTTTTTTTTATTAACACATCGGCTGTTTCCCACCAAGGCAGGGTGGCCCAAAAAAGAAAAACTTTCACCATCATTCACTCCATCACTGTCTTGCCAGAGGCATTCTTACACTACAGTTATAAAACTGCAACATTAACACCCCCTCCTTCAGAGTGCCAGCACTGTACTTCCCATCTTCAGGAATCAAGTCCGGCTTGCCGGTTTCCCTGAATCCCTTCATAAATGTTACCTTGCTCACACTTCAACAGAACATCAAGTCCTAAAAACCATTTGTCTCCATTTGCTCCTATCTAACACACTCACACACACTTGCTGGAAGTCCAAGCCCCTCACACACAAAACCTCCTTTACCCCCTCCCTCCAACTTTTTCTAGGCCGACCCCTACCCCGCCTTCCCTCCACTACAGATTTATACACTCTCTAAGTCAGTCTATTTTGTTCCTCTCTACATGTCCAAACCATCTCAATAACCCCTCCTCAGCCCTCTGGATAATAGTTTTGGTAATCCTGCACTTCCTCCTAATCTCCGAACTACGGATTCTCTGCATATTCACACCACACATTGCCCTCAGACATGACATCTCCACTGCCTCCCGCCTTCTCCTTCTTGCAACATTCACCACCAATGCCTCACACCCATACAAGAGCGTTGGTATAACTATACTCTTGTACATTCCCACTTTGCTTTCATGGATAAAGTTCTTTGTCTCCAGACTCCTCAGTGCACCACTGAGGAGTAGGAAAGAATTTATCTACAGATGCAAAGTCATGGTAGCTCACACTGTGTATCGTTTCCCTCTGGCTCACTGAGCCTATGGGTCAATACAGATTGGTAATTGTTTTGTTTTGAGAGGAGGCACAGCACCTCCCTCCTCCACCTGCAGTGCCACCGATGCCACCAGCTACCCTGTGGTAATGTTTCTTGTGTTTATCAACTGATTTTGGCATTTGCAACATCTGCCATGTGGCTAGGTAGCATTAAATTAGATTAAACACCAATTTTCAGAAACATAACACCTAGAGAGAAGTGGTATAAAATGTTGACACAATGGACAAAGACAAATGCAATATAACATGCAGTATAATGCCAGGAGAATGCATTAATATGCCACTTGAATGGACCACTTGAACAATGACTGTTTTACACAGAAACTCCCACAACCGCCTGTTCAATTACAATGATGCATGACTCATTGTCAAAGAAGATACATACTTTAAAATGCAGGATTCTAGAATCATCACTAATCAACACATCCAACAACTTGAAGTGGAAAAATAGTTTATACAACATAACTGAGCTTCTTGCTCATCATCCTACACAGCAACACTGCAGCAAGACTACTGTCCCTAGCTAAACAGGTCCTTCTTGAATCCAAGAAGTAAACTTCAACATAACTCACCTGACTCTTCACATCACTACAAAAAATATAAATATGTATATAAATATAAATATAAATATATATATATACGTACAGTGGTACCCCGAGTTTGCTACAGCTCCTAACTCGAACAATTATGTAAATGTATTATTGTAAGTGCTTTTGTAAGTGTATTTTTGGGGGTCTTAAATGGACTAATCTAATTTACATTATTCCTTATGGGAACAAATTCGTTCAGTAACGGTACTCAAACAGCCTTCTGGAACGAATTATGGCCAAAACTCAGGGTACCACTGTAAATATACAGTGGTACCTCTACTTACGAGCAGTTCCCAACTCGAACAATTATGTAAGTGTATTTTTGTAGGTGCTTTTGGAAGTGTATTTTTGGGGGGTTTGAAATGGATTAATCTAATTTTCATTATTTCTTATGGGAAAAAATTCCTTCGGTATCGGCACTTGAATAGCCGTCTGGAACGAATTAAGGTCGTAACTCGAGGTACCACTGTATGTACAGTGGACCCCTGAGTTTCAGTCATAATTCATTCCAGAAGGCTGCTCAAGCGCCATTAACGAACAAATTTACTCCCTTAAAGAATAATGTCAAGTAGGTTAGTCCATTTCAGACCCCCAAAAATACCCTTACAAAAGCACTTACAATATTACTTACATAATTGTTCGATTTCAGAAGTGACCGAAACTCGGGGGTCCACTGTACGTATATATATATAGGGTGGTACCTCGAGTTATGAGCTTAATTCGTTCCAGACGGCTATTCAAGTGCCGATACCGAAGGAATTTTTTCCCATAAGAAATAATGTAAATTAAATTAGTCCGTTTCAGACCCACGAAAATACACTTACAAAAGCACTTACAAAAATACACTTACATAATTGTTCGAGTTGGGAGCTGTACAAAATCCGGGGTACCACTGTATGAATGAATGTATGTATATTTTTTTTTTTTTCAACAAGTCGGCCATCTCCCACCAAGGCAGGGTGACCCAAAAAGAAAGAAAATCCCCAAAAAGAAAATAATTTCATCATCATTCAACACTTTCACCACACTCATACATAATCACTGTCTTTGCAGAGGCGCTCAGATACGACAGCTGAGAATAGTCCCTCCCAGCTGTCACTATCCCAGACCCCTCCTTTAAAGTGCAGGCATTGTACTTCCCATTTCCAGGACTCAAGTCCAACTAAATCAATTAACTGGTTTCCCTGAATCCCTTCACAAAATGTTACCCTGCTCACACTCCAACAGCTCGTCAGGTCCCAAAAACCATTCGTCTCCATTCACTCCAATCTAACACGCTCACACATGAATGCTGGAAGTCCAAGCCCCTCGCCCACAAAACCTCCTTTACCCCCTCCCTCCAACCTTTTCTAGGACGACCCCTACCCCGCCTTCCTTCCCCTACAGATTTATATGCTCTCCAAGTCATTCTACTTTGATCCATTCTCTCTAAATGACCAAACCACCTCAACAACCCCTCTTCATCCCTCTGACAAATACTTTTAGTAACTCCACACCTCCTCCTAATTTCCACACTCCGAATTTTCTTCATAATATTTACACCACACATTGCCCTTAGACAGGACATCTCTACTGCCTCCAGCCGCCTCCTCGCTGCAGCATTTGCAACCCATGCTTCACACCCATATAAGTGTGTTGGTACCACTATACTTTCGTACATTCAGTTCTTTGTCTCCATGGATAACGTTTTTTGTGTCCATAGATACCTCAACGCATCACTCAAGTGCCTCCTGGTACTGGACAATGCTCCTGCTCATCCTCACAACTTGGCAGACTTTTTGTCTGATGAGTTCAGTTTCATCACAGTGAAGTTCGTGCCTCCTAACACCACTCCTCTCATCCAGCCCATGGACCAGCAGGTCATTTCTAACTTCAAAAAACTCTACACAAAAGCCAGTGTTTCAAAAGTGCTTTGAAATGACCTCAGACACTGAGTTGACCTTAAGAGAGTTCTGGAGGAATCACTTCAGTAAGGCTTGGGAGGGAGTGACTTCCAGGACTTTGAACTCTGCTTGGAGACGATTGTGGCTAGGGTGTGTCCAACAGAGGGATTTTGAAGGGTTTGAGGCTGACCCTTACCCTGACGACCCTGTGCCTGTTGTGGAAGGTATTGTGGCATTGGGCAAGTCCCTGGGGTTGGAAGTGAGTGGCGTCCCCGAGGTACTTTTCCATGTGTCAAAGCTAATTTTACAACTACCTCATTCAGCACCGCCCCTCGTTTGTGCCACAGCGCCCGATCACAGTAGACAACAATCACAGAAATCGTTCAAGGCCAGTGTACCAAGTCAGTATAAACCTCGTAGTGTTTATAGTAAGTTCAGTTCCCATAGTCAGAGGACTTGTTACAACTGCGATTACCATGGCCATATTGCAGTTAACTGCCCTGAGAGTCACCCTAAGAAGCGTCGTACAGATGATGACTAACAACCAGAATTGCCATACTGTACTTATCAAAGAATTCATGGACATGACACATCTGAGTGCAATGCTCTATACAACCTTAGATCCTTTAGAGCTTTCCGTGGCCGTTCTTACCGCAGAACCAGGAGAGGAAATAGAAGTCGTGGTTCTAAAGCTAACAACCAGAACCAGGCTCATTCTTCTAATTCGGGGGAATTCGAGCGACCCAGTCAAACCACCCAGTGGTGATAATAGGTGATAATGCGTATTCCATCCCCGTTAGTAATTCCTTCAATGCCTTAAGCAGTCTTGAAGAAGAATGTCTCGCTGATGATGTTGCTTCACACGTCTTTGAGGAAGATGTTTTTGGGGATGAAGTTGAACAAACCTTCTCTGATGAAAACCCTCCTCCTTGTTTGCATATAAATTCCAATGCAACAATAGGTCCCCTAGTACAAGCATCTGTTCTTAATGCGCCCATTCATGTGTTCAAGGCCTCTGGAGCGCAAGTCAATATTATCAGGTCTAGTTTGTTTAAGGATAAGCAGTTATGACATGTCCTTCTCGTAGAACCAACTCATGTGCCCTCCCTTAGTGGTGTGGCCGGTTCTCGTCTGTGTGTTCGAGGTCAGACTTCTCTTACTTTTACTATCCAGGGTAGAGATTTTACTGCTTCCTTCCTTGTTGTTGACCAGATTAGTTTCCCTGGTGATCTCCTACTCGGATTTGCTTCCATGAGAGATTTACGTATTGTGCTTGATCCTTACCGATGGAATGTACAAATTGATGACTTAATCGTACCATTATGGAGTTACCAACTTGGTTCCAAGATCAGCCGAAGAGTACGAAGTTCGGATTAAGTCCTTCCAGGCCAGCGCATTTTCCAGTAGCGTACCCAAGCGATCAGGCACTGGTAATCCTGTCATTTCTGTCTGTGTTCCACCTACAACTTCAGGTATGCAAGATAGTGTCCAGTTGCCTCAGGTGTCTGAGGAACCTCAGACTACCTAAGTGCTGAGCCTATCTCTGCAATGTCTACTAGTTCAAGTAGTAGTTTCTCCACAGGGGACGCCTTATCGGAAAACGATTATTTGAAACTAGTAATGTTATCTCTTGTTAACGTCACATGCCGTCTGCAGAAAGATCCGTATCTCTGTAGCAGCTAGTGCCCCCACTAGAGTGTCTGTTGTTGTCCCTCATGTTCCAGATGGTGATAACGTCCTAGTTGACAGTGATTCCTGTAAAGTGAAGGGTTTGTTTGTTGAGCCATCCATACATGTTGTAAGAGATAGTAAGATCCATTTCTTCCTTGACAACACTTCCGGTCACAGTGTTCGGATCCGAGCACATACCAATATTGTTGACCTTGTACACTATCCTTACCCTATTCGGGTTGGGGATGAGTTGTCACCTGACCAGTGGGTCGGTGCTATTTCAACCAGGGAGAGCCCATCCACTCCACTGGATCAATCCATTCCACCAGTAGAGGAGAAAGACTTAGCTCCTACTGATTTCCCAGACGAGGTCAAACGTTTGTTGAATCTGTTGAACAAACGTCGTAAAGCCATTGCCTTACCAGGTGAGAAGATGGGTATAACGAACTTATTGTCCCATCGTATTCAAATTGAACCTGGTACTAGACCAATTTATGTACCTGTGTACAGAATGCCTCATTCACAAGTTGCTGTCGCAGATGAATTAATCAACCAGATGCTTGATGATGGTGTTATCGCACCTAGCAATTCACCCTGGAATGCGCCCCTGATCTTAGTACCTAAGAAGGACGGTACTTGGCGCCCAGTGATTGATTTTTGGAAGTTAAATGCGAAAACAATTCCAGATCGCTTCCCACTTCCTGTTCTCGGTGACCTTTTACGTAACATCGGAGTTTGTGAGATAGGGGTCCAGTGACTCTCAAGCTGGTCCTAGTGGCATTAAAAGACCAAGAAGGGAAGTAACTCCAGATAGAGCTTTGATACTTGAAGTCCTTATGGAGGGGGATTCCCCTTCCAAACACTAAGCCCTCCCTCACTCCTCCCTATCTTCCAGATGCCAGCAAGTCTCTTCAATAAAGGTAAGTAAATGTTATTTTAAATGTAAATTTATAAATTTAATATGTGTTGTTATTATGTGTTTTGTGTATGCAAACTTATAGTTATTCTTTAAAAAATGAATTTTTTGTGAATATTTTTGGGTGTCTGGAACGGATTAATTGCATTTACATTATTTCTTATGGGGAAATAATGGTTCGACTTTCGGCCAGTTTGAGTTAAGGCCTAGCTCCTGGAACGGATTACGGCCGATACTTGGGGGTCCGGTGTAGTTTGAAACTGGGCTCAATGTAGTGGAAATATTTGATTTTTGCTGATTTTCCTGATGGGCAAGGCTTCCTCTACACCAAGTCTGTTTTATGGGTTTTTAATAGGCTTTATTCAACTATTGGGATGCTGTAAACCATGATCAATCATTTGTGGTTATATTTTACTATCTGGGAAATACAGTAAATCTTCTATTTTTATGTGATTATGAATTCAAAATGGAAGGCAATGTAATATAGGAGAGACCTGGAGATGTGATTAATGAACAGAGGAAATGTTTTAGTTCCAGGAATGTCTACATTGTTTATGTTGCTCTTTAATTTTAAACTGGTATTTTTAAATGTTATGCAAAATTCTCCAAATTACAAACTTCTGTGCACTTTGTAGGGTAGTTGTAATAACTGAATGAGCAGTTTCTTGTGCTCAATCAACAGAAGGAAGGCATACTAGCAAAACAGCTAAGAATATGGTCAAATGGACAATGGAATTGACTCAAAATAGAACTCATATTTGGCAAAATTGCTGATGCATAAACAGAGCCCAGACTGTTAACTTTGCATCTGCATAATTCCACAAGTTTCCCTATCAATTTTGTATTTTTTTTTTTTTTGGTGTCATTTTTTTTTTTTCCAACAAGTCGGCCATCTCCCACCGAGGCAGGGTGACCCAAAAAGAAAGAAAATCCCCAAAAAGAAAATACTTTCATCATCATTCAACACTTTCACCACACTCATACATAATCACTGTCTTTGCAGAGGCGCTCAGATACGACAGCTGAGAATAGTCCCTCCCAGCTGTCACTATCCCAGACCCCTCCTTTAACCCTTTGGGGGTCCAAGGGGTCTCTCTGAAACTCGTTCTCAGGGTCCACGAATTTCAAAAAAAAAAAAAAAAAAAAATTTCTTATGAAATGATAAGTTTTTTTTTCTAAATCTAATAGGCTAAAAATTACATTTTTACGATCAATACTCACCGAAATATGGAGGATTGAAGTTTACGAAAAATGAACTGGTGGCGGCAACATCGGTAACTACCGGTTGGCCGGTAATTTTCTTTTTTCTTTCTTGAAGTTATTTTTTTATTTTTTTTTGTCTCCAAATATCTTTTATGGCCTGTGAGACCAATATAAGTGCTGTTTTTCAAATATTCACTCGCTAAGTATTTCACAATCATTACATAACTTTTCTTATCACTATTTTGTTTACACAACTTATTTACAGTTATTCACAATAACAAATATTGTTTATTTTCATTGTTCAATCATGTATATACATATATATAGTCACTGGACATGTTTCTAGTAGTTCTGCAGCCTGTGGAAGTCTCTGAAACATGGTTCCATGCACAGTGGTGTTTTACATTCCACACACATAAAACGAGTGTCTTTGCGTTGTTGTGGGCGTTTTTTTGTATGTGCACAGACAAAACACCTCCTCTGAGCCTTTTCTTGCAAGCAGTAGCAGGCAGTTTGTTAGGAAGTGTTCACCACCAAGCCTCAGACGAGAAGGTAGGTGTTGATAACCTGGTGTTGGGCGGGTTTCTATTGCAGGTGTTGCTCCTTGGTACTTGAATATTATTTGCCTGATGACAGACAAACAAAATTCGCCATATGGTGGTTTGTTTGTGGTCTTCAACTTATAAATATTATAAGCATTGAGCATGGTAATGTCCAGAATGTGAAAAAAGAGTTTTATGTACCACTTGTAACTCTTGCGAACACAATCAGCAAACCCAATTTGCATGTCACATTTGTCCACTAAGCGCATATTGAGCGTGTAATCCATCACGCTTTGCACCTTACCTCTACGAGTGCCAGCATTGAACCTTGGCATATGCTACGATTTACACGCACTGTACCGCACACATCTGTCATGTTCACTCGCAAAAATCACTGAGGGAGGGGCTTGTGACCAGTTATCAGTATATAATATATCCCCCTTGCCAAGATATGGTTCCATCATTGTTCTAACCATCACCAGAGATCCCAGTAACTTCCTGGTATCTTTCAATGTATTACTTCCAGTGTACAAATAATATCCAATACAATACCACTGTAGCAATCACAAAGCACAAACAACTTTATACCAAAGCGTTTCCTCTTGCTTGGTATATACTGCTTGAACGACAGTCTACCTTTGAACAGAATCAGTGACTCGTCAATAACAAGCTTCCTGAAGGGATAAAAATGCATATTGAATTTTCTTTCAGATACAAAAACACATTCCTAATCTTATATAACCTGTCGTTTCTGTCAGGCCTGGTTTTGTCTGAGAAGTGTAGCATCCTCAGCAGAAGCACAAATCGATTCACTGATATTATATCACTGAAACCTGGTGTTGCAATCAGGCGGTCTGTCGACCAGTATGATTTGACACGATGCTTATAAACATGCGGCATAAGCATTATTGTGGCAAAGAACAAGTACATCTCAGCCACAGTTGCCTCTTTCCACCTGTTGAGGCGTGATGTTTGTGAAAGTATTGTGTTTGCCATGGTGTACTCGTAGTATCTGTTGCTTTCCCTGACAATAATTTCTATCAGGGGATCGTCAAAGAATAACTCGAAACATTCCAGTTCACTGGCATTGTTCCCAAGTGGACAAGATGGGCGTTTTCCCACTTGGACTTTCATCAAACTGATGAGGATTGGGAATAAAATTGTCAGCGTCCTGCCAATCCCAGGTGCGGTCTGCTGGTGGGTACTGGATATTTACAGGTGGTTGTGGGGTTGTGGGGGTTGTGGAAGTGGAGGTTGTGGTTGTGGGGTTGTGGAAGTGGAGGTTGTGGTTGTGGGGGTTGGTGGGTGGGTGAGGATGGCCGCTGAGCTGACCCCAGTGGCGTCGGTGCCAGCATGGTCCACTGCTGGTGCCTCGCGCCTGGCACCACCACCACCACTACCAGTTCCATGCACATTTCTCATTCCAATTGCAACACTATCGTCTTCATTTTCACTATCACTTCCTGTTGTACGCCCACGGATGTACTCGAGATGTACTCCTTCCCCTTGGAACAGCATATGGCACGCTACCAGAGCGCATATACCGTATATACTGACGCTTCACTGGAGAATATTCTGCTCCACTCTCGCTACTGGAACTGTTTTGAAGAGCTTGGAGTTCATATTCACTATCACTATCATCACCATTGCTCACATCAGAGTCTGGGATATGAGTAAATAACAGTTTCCTCTTTCGTCCTGGAACAATTGAGCGTGAACAAGATGCCACAACACCGGAGATGGACGGCTGAGGGTTCGTCTGGGTTTTCCTCAATATTACCGGTATTATGGTCATTAGTTTCGGTCACAACCTCATCAAAACCTTGAAACTCATCACCACTGACAGTCCCATCGGTGTTAGAACTGTCACTGGGGAACAAAAGTGTTCCAATTCGCCGAGGAGTGAGGAGTTTCTTACCGCCAGGCATAGTGATCAGAGTGTACTAACATGGCGTTCCCACAATGCACCACTGGGTCCCATTTTTTTCCTACTGCGCACACTGACCACGCAGACCCATTCTCTCACCACTAGGCCTACCAGCCATTTCCCCTTAATTTGAAGGCGCTAGAATTTATGCGTACTAGTACGTCAATAACTCCTGCGCGTAAGACGTACTTGTACGACCATAACCCCGAAAGGGTTAAAGTACAGGCATTGTACTTCCCATTTCCAGGACTCAAGTCCAACTAAATCAATTAACTGGTTTCCCTGAATCCCTTCACAAAATGTTACCCTGCTCACACTCCAACAGATCGTCATGTCCCAAAAACCATTCGTCTCCATTCACTCCTATCTAACACGCTCACACATGCTTGCTGGAAGTCCAAGCCCCTCGCCCACAAAACCTCCTTTACCCCCTCCCTCCAACCTTTTCTAGGACGACCCCTACCCCTCCTTCCTTTCCCTACAGATTTATACGCTCTCCAAGTCATTCTACCATTTCAGAAGAAAAACTACTTCATTTCTTAAAGGCAAACTACTACTTCTTTCTTTCAACACGTCGGCCGTTTCCCACCGAGGCAGGGTGGCCCAAAAGGAAAAACGAAAGTGTCTCCTTTTACATTTAGTAATATGTATATTCAGGAGAAGGGGTTACTAGCCCCTTGCTCCTGGCATTTTAGTCGCCTCGTACGACACGCATGGCTTACGGAGGAAGAATTCTGTTCCACTTCCCCATGGATAAGAATAAGAACTAGTAAGAAAATAGAAGAAAACCCAGAGGGGTGTGTATATATATGCTTGTACATGAATGTGTAGTGTGACCTAAGTGTAAGTAGAAGTAGCAAGATGTACCTGAAATCTTGCATGTTCATGAGACAGAAAAAAGACAACAGCAATCCTACCATCATGTAAAACAATTACAGGCTTTCGTTTTACACTCACTTGGCAGGACGGTAGTACCTCCCTGGGCGGTTGCTGTCTACCAACCTACTACGTACCTAGATTAAAGGCAAACACTGGAGCAATATTAATTTCGGGGTCTGGACAATGAAAGAGTCAAGGTAGGCTAAAATTCTTCCATGTCAATATAAAAATGAATTTTTATAATGAAATGAGAGGCATCAGTTAATAAAACAAATGATGGCCAGCTATCTTCTGCTAAAAATGACCTACATAACTTCCAAAACACTTTTTTTTAAAAAGGAACAAATAATTTATGGTAGGGTAAAATTCTTTCAGCATACAGTCATACCTCGGTTAACGATGCTGTCAGTTAACGAAAGTTTCGGGTAACGATATTTATAACGTAAAAAAAATGATTGCGGTTAACGATGTTTGCTTCGGGTAACGACATTCGTACCGGACGTGTCCGCGTGGTGCCCAGCTGAGCGCGCACTCCAGGGAGCGTCAGTGTGCTATTGTTTACAAGCGAGAGCGACCACCCACCCACACCCACGCATTCATACCAGTATATTGTCATTATTCCACTGTTTTTAGTGCTTGCAACTGCTAAATAAGCTACCATGGGTCCAAAGAAAGCTCCTAGTGCCAGCCCTGTGATAAAGAGTGTAGCATTCATGCAGGGAGTGTAGCATTCATGCAGGGAGTGTAGCATTCATGCAGGGAGTGTAGCATTCATGCAGGGAGTGTAGCATTCATGCAGGGAGTGTAGCATTCATGCAGGGAGTGTAGCATTCATGCAGGGAGTGTAGCATTCATGCAGGGAGTGTAGCATTCATGCAGGGAGTGTAGCAGGCATGCAGGGAGTGTAGCAGGCATGCAGGAAGTGTAGCAGGCATGCAGGGAGTGTAGCAGGCATGCAGGGAGTGTAGCAGGCATGCAGGGAGTGTAGCAGGCATGCAGGGAGTGTAGCAGGCATGCAGGGAGTGTAGCAGGCATGCAGGGAGTGTAGCAGGCATGCAGGGAGTGTAGCAGGCATGCAGGGAGTGTAGCAGGCATGCAGGAGTGTAGCAGGCATGCAGGGAGTGTAGCAGGCATGCAGGGAGTGTAGCAGGCATGCAGGAGGTAGCAGGCATGCAGGGAGTGTAGCAGGCATGCAGGGAGTGTGCAGGCATGCAGGGAGTGTAGCAGGCATGCAGGGAGTGTAGCAGGCATGCAGGAGTGTAGCAGGCATGCAGGGAGTGTAGCAGGCATGCAGGGAGTGTAGCAGGCATGCAGGAGTGTGCAGGCATGCAGGGAGTGTAGCAGGCATGCAGGGAGTGTAGCAGGCATGCAGGGAGTGTAGCAGGCATGCAGGGAGGTAGCAGGCATGCAGGGAGTTTAACAGGCATGCAGGGAGTGTAGCAGGCATGCAGGGAGTGTAGCAGGCATGCAGGGAGTGTAGCAGGCATGCAGGGAGAGTGTAGCAGGCATGCAGGGAGTGAGCAGGCATGCAGGAGCAGGCATGCAGGGAGTGTAGCAGGCATGCAGGGTGAGTGCTTAGCAGGCATGCAGGAGTGTAGCAGGCATGCAGGGAGTGTAGCAGGCATGCAGGTGTAGCAGCTGCAGGGAGTGTGAGCATGCAGGGAGTTAGCAGGCATGAGAAGGCTCAGGCATGCAGGGATCAGCAGGCATGAGAAGTGTACCATTCAGGCAGGGAGTGTGACATTAAGAAAGGCCAGTAACCTCCAGAAAGACTTGCCACTGCAGTGTTAATGGAGGATTTCCTTCCAACTAGCATCTTCTCCATCCTTTCCCTCCCCGCCTCCACACATCAACAACTCTTCAATAAATGTAAGTGACATGTTATTGTACTATATTTACATGTGTATTTATTTATTGTTCATTAAATTGTGTATTATTTAATGTCAAAAAGTTCTAAAATATATTTTATTTTACTACTTTTGAAAGTCTTGGACGGATTAATTTTATTTCCATTATTTCTTATGGGGAAAATTGATTCGGTTAACGATTGTTTCGGTTAAAGATATGCCCTCTCTGACGGATTAATATCGTTAACCGAGGTATGACTGTATTTTCAACTGATACAGTTGAATGCTAAATTTATAATAGTCACTGGTAGCATATTATCCTCCCCCTCTTCAAACACTAGCTTACCCTATCCTTTAGTTAAGCAAGTTAATTTACTAAGTAATTGACTCGCAAAATTGTAATGACATGATTGCAAAGAAACCATACTACAGGCAGGGATTGAACTCATGGAGAGCGAGTTGTAAAACTCCAGGCCAGCACGTAAGCCACTGGGCCAGTTGGCTACAATAAGATTCATTCAACTACGTATATTTATACACCCATGCTAACCTCTCTATGGTGTATAAATATACCTAGTTGAATGAATATTATTGTAGCCAGCTTGCCCAGTGGCTTACGTGCTGGCCTGGAATTTTACAACTCACTCGCCATGAGTCCAATCCCCACCCGTGGTATGGTTTACTATTTATTTAGGTTCAGGTTATATCTACTACTGGTTTCCCATGAACTGTCCTATACTCAGCCTGGTCATGGGCCAGGCTTGTCTGATACCTGCCTGGCCCACTTGTATATAACAAACATTTCTAGATCAACATTTACAATGTGTCAAAAACTCCACTCTTTTTGGCAAAATAAAAATTTATACAGTACCTGCTTGGTGTTATTGTAGGTGTCAACTACACTGCCTATTTTTCCTAAAACATGATGGCCAAGTTGAGTAAGAATTCTCTATAGTTTAAAATAAGAAGAGCTGTTATACAAGGACCAAGTGTACTCATAACCAGGAAGAAAAAATGGCTTAATGCAATAATTACATCTGCAACTTACATCTGGGACAAATGGAGGTTTACACATTCCTGCCTCTAATCTTTTCCAGTTTACTGTTTTATAGAACTCATGTGCCTTAACTTCCATAGCGCCATGTCGACCTCTTGAGCACCCTAATCGTTCTCGCACATTCTTCTTTAACAACTGTGAATACGGTACAATAAAACACTTATTAGTTTCTTATATTTAATGTACATCAGTTATTTGCACTCAGATTACTTGTAAAAGCATTGTTACTACAGTTGTGGAACTGTTATTTTATCTATTAATGTGAAAATAAATTTTTTATCATCCTTTGAAATTTAGGAATTAGTACCACAAATCTAAGCAAGCTGATGGGATGTTAAGCTATATAGCTAAACCAAACAAACATTCCTCACCTTAGGATTATAGCAAAATAATGAACAAAGACCAGTAAACATTACAGAGCCTGTTTTTTAAGCAAACTTACCTATAAAAACTGCCTGCATCCACACACTAGCTAGTGGCAGACAGCCAAAATTTTGAAAGCAAGGCAGAGTGACCAATATTCACTCTATCTGCCATTCCAAAAAGGCAAAGACAATACAATCTAATGTTAACTTGACAGACATTATCATCCCTCACCAGACTTCAGAGTGCTAACATGCAGAATGTACCTTTACAAATGCTTGGAGAAAGGAATTAACTGACTTGTTAATTGGTACATTTTGGACAAACTTCCTCTTGACATACTTGTGCTTGTCAACAACAAAATTCAAATAAACTCAAGCACTAAATGTCTGTCAACTTCCAACTGATAACACAAAATTAGCCTTCCTTTACAATCACAAAAATCTAAATGATAAACAAACACAAGACAAAATAAACAACTTACTTGCTGACATATTAATTTAGCTTCCTCAGAAAATTTGTGTGAATATGTTTCAGGTTGTTCTTTAACCCGTCGATCAACCTCCTCTCTCTTTACCTGAAGAAAAACTAACAATTAGTTTTATTTATAAGTAATTTCAACTGAAGTTCTAAAACAAAACTGTATCAAGATAATGAACACAAGCTAAAATAATATCATTCAAATTAGATACGAGCTTAACAATTATTAGCTAGTAATATTTTTGTCACTATCAATACTGTGGCTCTGAATACTGAGATATGCAGTCTATGGAGGAAAAATATCTCAATGTGCCAAGTGCAAAAATTGGCATTGGATACAACCTCCTTTATCTCAGTGACACTGGAAACTGTAACAATATTGCTAGATAAATTGTCTATGCACGAGTCTTAAAAATCCCCCCACATTAAAAAAAAGTCTCATTTGTACACTTAATTCCTATCTTAAAAATTTAATGAAAAATTTAATGAAAATTCCCAGCAACTTTCTAAATTTATCTTTTCAACAAGCTATGTAAATTGCTACTGTATGCAACAAACTGCTTAATCAAAAAAGTGAAATTTCCTGAAATACTGGACCAGCATTTAGGGTAATATTTGAACAAGATGCATGCTCAAAAATATTAGATTAATAGTAATACCAATTATATAGCTGCACTCAACTTCAGAGAGTGAGCCAATTTAGACCAAAATTTAGTTTTAATATACAGTACATAAATCATTGTCTTACCAGTTCTTCAAACTTTAAAAAAAAAAAAAAAAAGCATAGGAGAAACCCCACAATGCCAATTCAGGAAACTTAGTTAGCTGACAGATGAAAAAGTGAACCAAGAAAAGAATGTAAGCCAGTAGCATGGCTTCCTACCAATCTGAACTGAAATACTATATAGCGTATTATATGTAAGCACTTTTTCAGTTGCTAAATAAAAGATTGTACTTTTCATAATGTCTAAGTGCTTAGCATATATTTTACTTGTATATCAGCCAAAGCAACACAAGGTTTTCCAGAAAACATTTTGTGCACTGCTGTTAGATCTCCAACACTCATATGTATAAAATGTCCTCTGAGAACTATTTGAGTAGTTTACCTGCATCACCATGCTCACAAAGCTGCAAGTGGTACATGTTCAATGTTGCAATGATTGCAAAAAGATGATAAAGAGAAGGGATCAGTGGATGTTCTACAAAACCAATATAGATATATTTTGAGGTAAGTTTTAAAGAATAAGAAACAATAACAAATAAGCATGTTTGGTTTCACAATTCATAAATGATACCACAATTCATGGGTATTATTTAGCTCTGAAGACAGATGTTTTAATAAATATTTTATAAAATAAATTATATTATAATTATTTAAATTATGGGGAACTATACTAAATAAAACAAATCATTTTCCATTTATCTATTTTTGGTGCCTTTTTTCAACTGGGAACTTCCACTTCCCATATCAGTGCCATTCAACTGCCTTCAAGTGCACATCTACAGCAGCACTCGCAACATTTGAGGGAACAGTTGGAATATTTGAAGGCGCACTTGCAGTCTTTGAAGGAGCACCTGCAATATTTGAAGAAGCCTAGCAACATCTGAAGCACCACTTGAAACATATGCAGGAGTAAATTTGTAACACTTGCAACATATTAAGCACATGCAACATCTGAAGAAACATTTGCAAACTTTTAATGAACATTTGCAACATTTTATTAAACAAATGAATGAACAACTGATTTTTTTTAAGAAATATCTGCAACAATTGTAAGAGTTCCACATGTTGATTTGGCTGTCACATACATGAATATCACCACTTGTTTACATAGAGAAACAAGGATAGGTGATAAGACTGCTTCAGCAAGCACACACAAGGAAAGCAGAGAAAAGAAAACAAAGATAGGCAAATGTAAAAGAAGAAAGCCAAAGAGTAAGAAGAAAAACTGTATTCATTAAAAAAAAAAGCAGAGGGATAAAATTGATCATACTACTAAATAGAACTGTTGAAAAAGTATATCCAGAGAAAAGAATAAACTGGAGAAAGTGTAACCAGTTTGTTTCACCCCCATTCCCCAATGGTAGCACTTCTATACATGTCAGAGGCCATCTCCTTCACTACATAAGATAACATCACAAGATGTGTAAGATATTTAATAATGTGTTAGTGCAGACTGTTGTTCAGTACAGAATGAAATAATCAATACTTCTTGGTGATATTACTGCAATGGACGATAATGTGCCAAATACTGAAATGGTATTATATGAAAAGTGAGAGGCAAGTTTCATGCAGTTAAGCGTGAGAACATCAACAGAGGTGTGTGTAGCAAAACAAGTGACCAAATGCACTGAAAGTAATGCTGTGAAAAAGCTATACTGTGATTAAGAGAATACAAATTACAGTGGCAATAGACTACTTAGTGTAAAGGTCAGGTGTGTGGAGGTGATGGTGATAAGATCATGAAGATCACATGTAGTCAAGTGACACATCAGGGCTGAACAATATCACGTGTCCAACTGTCCAGGATAAGTTTTTATGAGAGTTGGACAAGTAAATTCTAGGTTCAACTTGTCTGTACAGACAAGTGCCTCTTAAGGATTGCTCGAGTGTCTTTGTATGAATAGCAAATCTTTGCTGCAATTATAGGTTGACTTAAAACAAATACAAAGAACACTGACAATCATTTAACATAATATAATAGCTAAAGGTCTTGGGCAATACAAATCTCCTCTTGGACATGTAAAATTTTACCGTGACTTTCACCCTGGACAAGTAGTGCCGAGCCCTTAATGTTCACCCTTGGAGATTTATGGAAGGATGCACTTGTGTTGACCAGATCTTCATCAAGAGAATGCTTGTTGCAAAAATGCTGGAAAAGTAAGAGAGAGTATATGCAGCATTTATTTATCTGGATAAAGTATACAGACAGAATGGGTGTGATTAGGGTTCTCCACAAAGACTGCAACAATGGCACTACAACCTCCACACCATTTTCTATTATTACCATATGTCAAACCTTGTTTCACATCATGACAAGTTTCTTACACCTGCCTTGAAAAGAAATACTATTTATTTAAGATATGTAATTTAATAATAATCAAAGCAATACATAAAAAAATAAAGAGAGGGTAAAGTTTGTATAAAATAAGCAAATTGTGTTTCAGCTTTCAGACTAATTCAGTGCCATCTTGTTCCAAATTCCTAGTGAGAACCCTGTACTCAAGGGCACAATTGGGAGGGGGGGCTACATTTATCTGCCAATGGCATGCCACAAGCACACCTGAATTGTCTCTCACACAGTGAAATAGGGTCTGTGCCAAATCAGGACCCTGGAAAACTTTTAAAAGTTGAAAATACGTACTGTAATTAAGACATTAAGATGTAACATTAGAAGTCTTTATTATTCTAATAAATGACACATGTAAACTTTGTTTTGGCACAAATCTTTTATGGACATATGTACACAGCATAAACAGATTATCTTAAAATAAAGAAACTCAAGATTGAGGGTAGATTCAAGTATACATGGGAAAGCTAAGAATACAAAAATCTACTGTTAAGAGAAGGCCTGAATATATGGTGACATGCAAGTACCAAGGTGCTTCAAAGAGACATCAGTGGCTCATGATACTGAAGGAAGTTAATGTTTAACATTTTTCCAGAAAACTTTCAAAATGGTGTGCAGGACATTATTTTCTTGTTAAAGATATGACATGCAATAAGACTATTCTACAAAAAAGTAGCTTATTGTGACGTGAATGAAAAATATGCAATTCTATAAGTGAAATCAGTGTAAATGTAGAAGTACTGAAATATGTAGAGTTTACATAACTGGAATGTGTGTGGCTGACAAAAGAAGACTTTGGGTTGGGCAAGATGAAAGTGACATGAATTAAGAATGAAAAGTGTTGGTACAGATAGCCCTGGTTAGGAAGAACAAGACAAGAAGGGAAGCAACCTAGAGGATTTAATGAAATAGTAATCTAAATCAAATATATAAGGTACGAATTACTGGTGTAGCAGCTCAAGTATGTATTAAAATCAGAGCTCAAGCATCAATAAATACAAAATACATTTAAAGAACACAAAGTATTTTTTTTAACACATCAGCAGACTCCCACCAAGAAAGGGTGACCCAAAAAAGAATGAACACTTTCACCTTCATTCACTCTCACTGTCTTGGTAGAAGCACACCGATAATACAGTTCAGATGCCCCTCCAAACTGCAAATATCCCCAGCCATCCTTCAGAGTGCAGGCACTGTACTTCCCACCTCCAGGACTCTAAGTCCAACTAACTGGTTTCCCTGAATCCCTTCAAAAAATGTTACTTTGCTCACACTCCAACAGGTCGTCAATTCCCAAAAATCATTTGCCTCCACTCACTCCTATCCAACACATTCACACACACCTGCTGGATGTCCAAGCCCCTCATACACAAAAACTCCTTTACCCCCCTCCCTCCAGCCTTTCCTAGGGTGACCCCTATGCCACCTTCCCTCCACTACAGATTTATACAATCTCCAAGTCATCCTGTCTAAATATTCAAAACACGTCAACAACCCCTCCTCAGCCCTCTGGATACTTTTAGTAACCCTACACACTCTTTTATCTCCAAGCTACAAATTCTTTGCATAATATTTACACCATACATTGTCCTCAGATACAACATCTCCACTGCCTCCAGCCTCCTCCTCTCTGCAACATTCACAACTGATGCTGCACACCCATATAAGAGTACTGATACCATAATACTTTCATACATTCTCTTTTTTGCCTCCATGGATAATGTCCTTTGTCTCCACAGATGCCTCAATGCACCACCCACCCTTTTCCCTCATCAATTCTACGGTTCATCTCATCTTTCATAGGCCCATTCCCTGATAACTCCGTTACCAAATGTCTGAGCGCATTCACTTCCTCCACGCTCCCTCCTTCCTAAACAATATTCAATCATTACCTAAAGTGTTTCGTTGCCCTCAACACCTTGCTGTTTCCTATGTTCACTTTCCTATATACCCTAACATGAGCCTCACTATCCTCATAAAAACTCTTAACTGCTTTCAGTAACCTATCACCTATTCCTTACACTTACATCTGCCACATTGCCCCCCTATCATATACTTTCTCTAAAATCCATGAATGCAACGAAAACCTCCTTACTTTTATCTTAATATTGTTCACTTATGTGTTTTAATGTAAACACACTTGTTCTACATACCCCCTACCCTTCCTAAAACCTCCTTGTTCATCTGCAATCCTGCTCTCCATCTTATCCTAAATTCTTTCAATAACAACTCTACCATATGCTTTACCTGGTATACTCAACAGGCTTATTCCCCCTACAATTTTTTACACACATTTTTGTCCCCCTTTCCTTTATACAAAAGGAACTATGAATGCTCTTTGCCAATCCCTAAGTACCTTCCCCTCTTTCATACATTTATTGAACAGAAGTACCAACCACTCCAAAGCTTTATTCCCACCTACTTTAACATTTCTGTCTTGATTCCATCAATCCCATCTACTTTACCCCCCTTTCATTCTACCCACAGCCTTTCTAAACAAAGTTCAATCAAAGACCCCCCCATTATCATTTACCCCTGGCACCCCAAAACTTACCTATTACACCCTCAAAGTATGATCACATAAAATTATTATTATTCTTTCAACAAACCAGCCATATCCCACCAAGGCAGGGTGGCCCAAAAAGAAAAATGAAAGTTTCTCTTGTTAAATTTAGTAATTTATACAGAAGGGCTGTGGTTCATACGTCAGCTTGTGTGCGGCCAACAGTAACAGCCTGGTTGATCAGGCCCTGATTCACCATGAGGCCTGGTCACAGACCGGGCCGTGGGGGTGTTGACCCCCGAAACCCTCTCCAGTTATATTCCAGGGATACTAGCCCCTTCCTCCTGGCATTTTAGTCGCCTCTTACAACACACATGGCTTACGGAATAAGAATTCTGTTCCACTTCCCCATGGAGATCACATAAAAGTGATTACACAAAATCTCCATGTACCTGACATCTGAATCAGAATAAACATTAACTAATATAACCAAATATGGTTACAAAAATTTAATCACTGAATATATAATCAAGTAAAAGCTATGATAAACATCACAAAAATATTCACACACTCAACACAAGCCTGTTGGATGTTCAAGCCCCTAAAACTCAAAGCTTCCCTTACCCCCTCCCTCCAACCATTCCTGGGACAACTCCTACCCTTCCTGCTTTCCACCCCCAAGATTTATACACCCCTCTTTGTCATTCTATCCTTCTTCAACCTCTCTAAATATCCAAACCACTTCAGAAACCCTTTCTCAGCCCTCTGAATTATACCCTTGGTGACCTATACCATTTATTAATTCCTACACTCTGAACCCTCTGCATAATATTCACATCACTTGCTGCTCTCAAACATAACATCTCCACTGCCTCTAGTTGCCTCCTCACTGCAACCTTCAAAACCCATGCCTCACATCCATACCAAAGCTTTGATGCCCCATATTCTGGTTCATTCCCTTTTTTGATTCTGCAGATTATATTCTTTCCACCAATGCCTCAACACAACCTACCTTTTTCACCCTGCCTAATCTATGGGTAGCCTCATCTTTCATAAATTAGGATAAAGTAAATTAAACATAAAAGAAAGCTGAAATGATGTGCACAAGTAAATTTCAATAGAAATTTAAAGATGAAAAATACAGTGGACACCCGGTTAACGGCCATAATTCGTTCCAGAATGCTGTTCAAGTGCCGTTACCGAACGAATTTATTAACATAAGGAATAATGTAAATTAGATTAGTCCTTTTGGACCCCCAAACATACACTTACAAAAGCACCTACAAAAATACACTTACATAATTGTTAGTGTTTGGAGCAGGCCGTTAACCGGGGGTCCACTGTATAATGTACAGTATTTTAATATATTAACCCTTTCAGGGTCGGTCCGTACATGTACGGCTTAACAGCCAGTGTCGGTCCCATACTTATACACCAAAATTCTACCGCCTTTAAATCTGGTGGAAGAAAGCTGGTAGACCTACATATGAAAGAATGGGTCTGTGTGGTCAGTGTGCACAGTATAAAAAAAATCCTGCAGCACGCAGTGCATTATGGTTTAAAACAGCGAATTTGCAGTGTATTTTTGTATGGGATTTATGGTTGTATTCTCGTTTTCTTTGTCTCATTTGATAGAATGGAAGATATATTACAGAAATAGAGATGATTTTGATTGGTTTCACGAAGAAAAGTACCTTGAAACTGAGCTCAAAGTAGCGGAAATGTTCGATTTTTGTAGATGTTCAAGAGCAAACAAATCACGCCACGCGTTCAATACACATCAACTGGTGAGTCTAATATTCTTTCATAAGTGCGCTGATATTATTTATTCCATTTTTAAAATAATGCAGTAATCTGCATAATTCAAAATGGAAAGAAAGTAATATAAAAGGGACATGGAGACATGACTAATGAACAGAGAAAATGTTATTTTAGTGCCAGGAATGTCTGTCTTGTTTATTCTGGACCCTATTTTGAAATTGGCATCTTTTGAAATTTGTGTGAAATTGGCCAAATTGCCACTTTCTGACCACTTTATTGGGTAATTGAAATCAGTAAATGGGCAGTTTCTTGTACTCAATCAATAGAACAAATGGAGTTCTAGCGAAATAGCTATAATTTTAGTCGATTGGAACACTGGAATTGGCCGAAAATAGGGCTCAAAGTGGGTGAAATCGCCAATGCGTAAATATCGCCGATATCGCCAATTTCATGAGTGTAATTTCGTAAGCTTTCCATCAAATTTCGTACTTTTGGTGTCATTACCATCTGGAAAAGATTCTCTATCATTTCATAAGAAATTTTTTTTTTTTTTTTTTTAATTTTCGACCCTGAGAGCGAGTTAAGGATTGGGGGTCTCGACCCTCAAAGGGTTAAGGAAAAGAGAGCACTTGGTATATGGCATTTAAGATCAACACTATGGAGAAACTTGGCAAAAAACAAAATAGAAACAAAAAGCAGAGAAATTTGCAGAATAAAGGAGGTGGAGAAGCACTTAGTATGTAACTTTGGTTAGTGAAGGAGAAATCATCTGAGAGAACTGGTACTGAACATTCATACTTGTACAGTACTAACATGTATAAAAAGAAAAGCAAGAAGAATGCATCTATAACACCAGCATTAGAACTATTTTGCACTTCACATGAGAATGGTTTATGCTGGATAAGTGATCAGCAGGCCTAGCAAGGGTTGATTGCTATGGAAAGACATACACTCCAATGAGTAAATATCTTTGCACCTATACTCTCCTACTATTATCAGTTACCATGGTTAGCCACTACCATAATAAGCAGAGAGAAAAGCAATTTCCATTAAAAGAAAACAACAACACAATGATGTACAGTACAAACCTTTTCTTTGCGAGCTCTGAAAGGTGCTTGTCCTTCTATCATTTCATATATAAGGCACCCAAAGCTGAACCAATCTGGAGAGAAGGTGTATTTCTCATTGTCTATGACTTCTGGTGCTGAAAATGAATAAAGGAGTCAAAGAACACTCAAAACATGTATAGAGAAAACAATATCAATAATAATATAATCAAAACAAGCACTAAACCCAAAAAGAGTCATACAGCAAAACAGCCACACAGAAAACATAACTAAAATAGGAATTAAGCACGTTGATAATAAATCAAAATCATAAAGCTGCTGAAATATGGCAGAGCTGACAAGTGATTAATACTCCAATATAACTCTAATATCAACTCTATGGCTTATTTATCTATCACAATTGATCTAATATGATATAATAAACAATTGAACTAATATGACATAATAAAAGAGTGGTGGCGGCCACTCCCGAGGTAAAAATAATTATCGCTCTGACCATATCTTCCCATGCTTTCCTTCTGAGGTCTTATTATAAGAGAAAACAGTGTTTGTGAGGCTAACTGCACTAGATCACTAGTTTCATAAGGAAAACACTGAAACAATGTATTTATAAACAAGAAATATTGTATAAAAACATAATAAAACATAATAGAGAATGTAAAGAAATAAACTGGTTTTATAAAATGTACATATTTACCTTAGAGAACAGATGCTGGTGGAGGTGGAGGGTGGAAAAAATAGGCAGAGCGGCATATGCTGTCAGTGGCCCTATAAACCCCAACAACAAAGATAGGCAGAGAAGATTGAGGGAGTTTGTTTCGTTTCATGCTTTTTCTATCGCTTAATCACTTAACTTACTTGCTACACTCTTAATGCTACACTTTATCGCTGAACTTAATTGCTACAATTTTTTTTTTTTTTCACTTCATTGGAGGAGTTCGTTCTGCTTTCGTTCTGAGCGACTCTACAAAGACAGTGATTATATATGAGTGAGGTGAAAGTGTTGAATGATGATGAACGTATTTTCTTTTTGGGGATTTTCTTTCTTTTTGGGTCACCCTACCTCGGTGGGAGACAACTGATGTGTTCAAAAAAAAAAAAAATCGTAGAAGTACTATGCTGGTGCTGCCTTGCCAACTCGCTCGTGTTTTTCTATGATTTCATGCTTTAATTCAATGGACATCATCCTCTTCATCTCAGTACTGTCCTTTGCACTTACTTTCTCAGGACCCATGGTTAGAAAAAAGAAATTTGGCAAAATAACTCCACAAAATGCAAGCACAACACAAGAGAGATGCTTCCATGGTGAGGTAAACACATGCACTGCTGAGAGGATGTTGTGGCATTTGCTGCGCCAACTAGTGGCAGCGCATCTGAAGCTTGATTGCAACTCGGATTTTGGCTCATAATTAAGAGCAAAAAATCGACTCATACGTTGGCGCACTCATAAGTCGACGTTCCACTGTACTTGACACTATCATGTATTTGATAAAAGTCTTATGCAAGTCAAACATCCTACTAATAAAAATCTCCTTTTGATGTATGTCTTTTTTTAACCAAAATCAATGCCTGTCATTACCTACTTGTAATTTTAATGGTAAAGTTATACATTTGGTGTGTAAAAAGGACAGTTGCGTACAGTTCAGGATACAGGCAGCCCACGCTTTACAGCACTTCACTTCATAGCGTTTTGTTAATACAGCGGTTTTCATTAATTCAAATTCTTCATTTATTCATACAATAAATACAGTGGACCCCCGGATTTCGTCAATAATTCTTTCCAGAAGGCTGTTCGAGTGCTGTTACCGAACAAATTTGTTCCCATAAGGACAAATGTAAATTAGATTAGTCCATTTCAGACCCCCAAAAATACACTTACAAAAGCACTTACAAAAATACACTTACATAATTGTTCAAGTTGGGAGCAGTACGAAATCCAGGGGTCCACTGTATATTCTTTCTTTTTGGATGACCCTGCCTCGGTGGGAAACAGCCGACATGTTAAAAATATAAATATAAAAATAAATATATATATATATATATATATATAAATATATTAGGTAGTAGGTTGGTAGACAGCAACCACCCAGGGAGGTACTACCATCCTGCCAAGTGAGTGTAAAACGAAAACCTGTAATTGTTTTACATGATGGTAGGATTGCTGGTGTCTTTTTTCTGTCTCATAAACATGCAAGATTTCAGGTATGTCTTGTTACTTCTACTTACACTTAGGTCACACTACACATTCATGAACAAGGATATATATATACACACCCCTCTGGGTTTTCTTCTATTTTCTTACTAGTTCTTGTTCTTATTTCCTCTTATCTCCATAGGGAAGTGGAACAGAATTCTTCCTCCGTAAGCCATGCGTGTCGTAAGAGGCGACTAAAATGCCGGGTGCAAGGGGCTAGTAACCCCTTCTCCTGTATATATTACTAAATGTAAAAGGGAAAACTTTCGTTTTTCATTTTGGGCCACCCCGCTTCGGTGGGAAACGGCCGACGTGTTGAAAGAAGATATATATATATAAATATATTAGGTAGTAGGTTGGTAGACAGCAACCACCCAGGGAGGTACTACCATCCTGCCAAGTGAGTGTAAAACGAAAACCTGTAATTGTTTTACATGATGGTAGGATTGCTGGTGTCTTTTTCTGTCTCATAAACATGCAAGATTTCAGGTATGTCTTGTTACTTCTACTTACACTTAGGTCACACTACACATTCATGAACAAGGATATATATATACACACCCTCTGGGTTTTCTTCTATTTTCTTACTAGTTCTTGTTCTTATTTCCTCTTATCTCCATAGGGAAGTGGAACAGAATTCTTCCTCCGTAAGCCATGCGTGTCGTAAGAGTCGACTAAAATGCCGGGAGCAAGGGGCTAGTATCCCCTTCTCCTGTATACAATACTAAAGTTAAAAGAAAAACTTTTGTTTTTCTCTTTGGGCCACCCGCCTTGGTGGGAAACAGCCGATTTGTTGAAAGAAGAAGAAGATATAAATATATATATATATATATATATATTTTTTTTTTTTTTTTTTTTCAACAAGTCGGCCGTCTCCACGAGGCAGGGTGACAAAAGAAAGAAAATCCCAAAAGAAAATACTTTCATCATCATTCAACACTTTCACCACACTCATACATAATCACTGTCTTTGCAGAGGAGCTCAGATACGACAGCTGAGAAAAGTCCCTCCCAGCTGTCACTATCTCAGACCCCTCCTTTAAAGTGCAGGCATTGTACTTCCCATTTCCAGGACTCAAGTCCAACTAAATCAATTAACTGGTTTCCCTGAATCCCTTCACAAAATGTTACCCTGCTCACACTCCAACAGATCGTCATGTCCCAAAAACCATTCGTCTCCATTCACTCCTATCTAACACGCTCACGCATGCTTGCTGGAAGTCCAAGCCCCTCGCCCACAAAACCTCCTTTACCCCTTCCCTCCAACCTTTTCTAGGGACGACCCTACCCCGCCTTCCTTCCCCTACTGATTTATACGCTCTCCAAGTCATTCTACTTTGATCCATTCTCTCTAAATGACCAAACCACCTCAACATCCCTTCTTCAGCCCTCTGACAAATACTTTTAGTAACTCCACACCTTCTCCTAATTTCCACATTCCGAATTTTCTGCATAATATTTACACCACACATTGCCCTTAGACAGGACATCTCCACTGCCTCCAGCCTCCTCCTCGCTGCAGCATTTGCAACCCATGCTTCACACCCATATAAGAGTGTTGGTACCACTATACTTTCGTACATTCCTTCTTTGCCTCCATGGATAACGTTTTTGTCTCCACAGATACCTCAATGCACCACTCACCTTTTTTCCTTCATCAATTCTATGGTTAACCTCATCCTTCATAAACCCATCCGCTGACACGTCAACTCCCAAATATCTGAAAACATTTACTTCTTCCATAATCCCTCTCTCCAATGTGATATCCAATTTTTCTTTATTTAAATCATTTGATACCCTCATCACCTTACTCTTATCTATGTTCACTTTTAACTTTCTACCTTTACACACTCTCCCAAACTCGTCCACTAACCTTTGCAACTTTTCTTTAGAAT
>WNWK01006111.1:0-110204 GCA_009830355.1 Cherax destructor | reverse complement strand
ATCACCCTTTCCCAGCTGATGTAAACTTTTCAAAGCTTGGGATTTTGCTTTCAGGTGGGCTAACTTGTTTCATGCTTAGATAGTGTTGTACGAAGATTCATTTTTTCCTCAGTTAAGGTGGTGATGTATGACTTAAGAGGACAGGATCATTTGTCATACCTGAGATCCTTTTTGAAGGCAGTGTTGTTTGGGGGGAGATTCAGTCATGATTGGTGTTTTGCTGTCCCGTCGTCATGGGGGGGTTGAGTAGGGTGAGGGAGGGGAGAGTCAGCCATTGTGTTTGTTGACATGTTGCCTGGGGTGGTGGTGGGCTGTATGACAGTGTCCACCGTTGAAGACACTGCAAGACTCCAAGCAGACATAAACCAAATCTTTAAATGGGCTGCAGAAAACAATATGAAGTTCAATGATGAGAAATTTCACTTACTCAGATACGGAAAACGTGAGGAAATTAAAATCTCATCGGAGTACAAAACTAATTCAAACCACACAGTAGAGGGAAAAACTAATGTCAAAGACCTGGGAGTGATCATGTCAGAGGATCTCACCTTCAAGGACCATAACATAGTAGCAATCGCATCTGCTAGAAAAATGACAGGATGGATAATGAGAACCTTCAAAACCAGGGATGCAAAGCCCATGTTGACACTTTACAAATCGCTTGTTCTATCTAGGCTGGAATATTGTGCACACTAACTGCACCTTTCAAGGCAGGTGAAATTGCTGACCTTGAAAATGTGCAGAGAACCTTCACGGCAGCATAACTGCATAAACCACCTCAATTACTGGGAATGCTTGAAGTTTCTAAACCTGTACTCCCTAGAACGCAGGCGGGAGAGATACATTGTTATATACACGTGGAAAATTCTCGAGGGATTAGTACCAAACTTGCACACGAAAATCACTCCCTACGAAAGCAAAAGACTCGGCAGGCGATGTAACATCCCCCCAATGAAGAGCAGGGGTGCCACTAGCACGTTGAGGGACAACACAATAAGTGTCAGGGGCCCAAGATTGTTCAACTGCATCCCAGCATACATCAGGGGGATTACCAACAAATCCCTGGCTGTCTTCAAGCAGGCACTGGACAGGCACCTAAAGTCGGTACCTGACCAGCCAGGCTGTGGTTCGTACGTTGGACTGCGTGCGGCCAGCAGTAACAGCCTGGTTGATCAGGCTCTGGTCCAACATGAGGCCTGGTCACAGACCGGGCCGCGGGGGCGTTGACCCCTGGAATTCTCTCCAGGTAAACTCCAGGTAAAAGTAGGGGCGCCAATAGTACACTAAGAGAAAACACAATAAGTGTCTGGTGTCCAAGACTGTTAACCTCCCACCAGGCTAAAAGCGAATTACCAATTAACCCCAGGCTGCCTTCAAGAGGGAGCTGAATAAATACCTAAAGTCAGGACCCGATTAGCTAGGCTGTGATTGTATACTGTACTACGTGTGTCCAGCAGTAACTGCCTGGTTGATCAGGCCCTGATCCACCAGTAGGCCGGTCAACGTCTGGGTCGCGGGGAACGTTTACCCCCAGAACACATTCCAGGTAGATTCCAAGTAGTGTCATATTAATTGAGACAGTAATGAGATAAGAGATTAATTTGGAAAATTAATGTTTATTTGAAAAAAAAAAAATACGCAAATAATATAACAGATGAATATGACAGATTAAATATTAGATATCACTGCCCTTTGCTTTTATAAACATTGGTACACGCGTTGGCATTGAATCGACCAATGAACACAATTTGGCAAGTTCTTCGTCATGACACCAGGTCCTAATAACAGCAGCAACTAAATTCTCCACAGCTAAACAGTTCGCTATCCTGCGTTTGGTTATTGCCCATAGGTTCTCAACTGGGTTGAGGTCATGAAAGTGTCCAGGCCAGTTTAGAACGCTTAGCCCACTCTCTTCGAAGAATGTGAGCGTTTTTCTGGAAGTGTGGCATGGAGCAAGATTCTGCTGGAAAATGCCTTATCCGTCAGGAAAGTCTATTCATAATGGAAAGCAAATGAGTTGCCAGGATTGACTTATTTGTCATTGTCAGAAATGAGGATGAGGAATAGAATGGGAGCGAGTACAGTGCCTTGTGGAACAGAGCTTTTCACCGTAGCCGCCTGGGACTTTACTCTGTTTACTCTTTGTGTTCTATTTGTCAGGAAGATATTACATCTACCAACTTTTCCTGTTATTCATTTATCAGCCATTTTGTGTGCTATTACGCCATGGTCACACTTGTCGAAAGCTTTTGCAAAGTCTGTGTATACTACATCTGTATTATGTTTATCCTCAACAGCATCCAGGACCTTGTCATAGTGGTCCAGTAGCTGGGACAGGCAGGAGCAACCTGCTCTAAAGCCATGTTGCCCTGGGCTGTGTAATTGATGGGTATCTAGATGGTTGGCGAACTTGCTTCTTAGAACCCTCTCAAAGATTTTTTATATGGGATGTTAGTGCTATCGCTGTGTGGTTCTTTGCAATTGCTTTACTGCCACCCTTGTGGAGTGGGGCTATGTCTGTTGTTTTTAGTGTGCGTGGGATGACCCCTGTGTCCATGCTCCCTCTCCATAGAATGCTGAAGACACGCGATAGGGGCTTCTTGTAGTTCTTGATGAGCACGGAGTTCCATGAGTCTGGGCCTTGGGCAGAGGGCATGGGCATGTCATTTATTGCCTTTTCAAAGTCTTGTGGAGTTGGGATAATATCCGAGATTTTTGAGATGACCAAATTTTGGGCTTTGTTCATAAACAATTCATTTAGATTGTTGACCCTTAGTCTGAGCACGGCTCGCTGAACACTGAGTCGTATTGGGACTTTAATATCTCACTCATTTCTTGGCTGTCATCTGTGTATGTCCCATCTCGCCTAAGCAGAGGCCCAATACTGGATGTTGTTTTTCCCTTAGATTTGGCATAAGAGAAGAAGTATTTTTATTTTCAATTTCTTATATGGTTTTTAGTTCTTGTGATTCTTGTCTTCTGTAAGATTCCTTCAGCTTAAGTTCTATATTTGCAATTTCATTGACCAGTGCCTCCTTCGTATTTCAGATATATTGGCCCCTTTCAGCAGCTCTGTGACTCTTCGCCTTTGTCTGTATAGGGAGTGTCTCTCTCTTTCTAGTTTACATCTTCTCTTTCTTTTTCTTAATGGAATGTGTCTTGAGCAGATCTCAAGAACCACAGAGTTCATTTTTTCTAGGCAAAGGTTCGGATCCGTGTTGTTTAGGATATCTTCCCAGTTTGTTTCATTTAGGACATGGTTGACTTGATCCCATTGTATGTTTTTGTTATTAAAATTGAATTTTGTGAAGAGACCTTCATGACTGATCACATTTTGCTGGTCAGGAGCCCTGTGCATACATGTCTGTACCTCTATTATATTGTGATCTGAGTGTATTGTCTTTGATACGGTTATATTACGTATCAGATCGTCGTTGTTAGTGTTGTAAAAGACAACTAAAATGCCGGGAGCAATTAGCTAGTAACCCCTTTTCCACGTATAGCCTAATAATAAGAAAAATAAGAAAAACGTCAAAGGGGGATGTTTGAATGTGCGTAGATTTAGTGTGAATGATAAGAGATGATTGTGGATGTTATGAATGAAAAGAAGCTGGATTTCCTAGCTCTAAGTGAAACAAAGCTGAAGGGGTAAGGAGAGTTTCAGTAGGGAGAAATAAATGGGATTAAGTAAGGGGTTTCTAATAGAGTTAGAGCTAAGGAAGGAGTAATAATAATGTTGAAGCATAAGTTATGGCAGGAAAAGAAGGAATATAAATATTTAAATTCAAGGATTATGTTAAGTAAAATAAGGGTTGGATGTGAAAAGTGGGTTATAATAAGTGTTTATACACCTGGAGAAGAGAGAAGTGTAGAGGAGAGAGAGATTTTTGAAATGTTGAGTGAGTGCATGGGGAGTTTTGAACCAAGTGAGAGAGAACTTGTGGTTGGGAATGTCAATGCTAAAGTGGATAAAACTGTTGTAGAGTAAGTAGTAGTTAAATCTGGGGTGTCATGGGTAAATGAAAATGGGAGCCTTTAATTGAACTGTGTATAAAGAGGTTTGGTAGTTAGTAATACATATTTTATGAAAAAGAGGATAAATTAGTATACAAGGTATGATATAGCACTTAATGAAAGTAGTTTGTTAGATTATGTATTGGTGGATAAAAGGTTGATGGGTAGGCTCTAGGACGTACATGTTTATAGAGGGGCAACGGATATATCGGATCATTATTTAGTTGTAGCTACAGTTAAAGTGGTAGATGGGGCAAAAGAAAAATGGCAACAGTAAGTAAGAGATAGGTGAAAGTTTATAAACTAAGGGAGGAGGAAGCTAGGGTGAGATATAAGCAACTATTGACAGAAAGGTGAGCTAGTGCAAGTATGGGTAGTAGGGGGAATAGAAGATTGATGGGATAGTTTAAAAAATGTGGAGCAGAAGTTTGAGGCTATAGAAGGGTGGGTGCAGGAGGAAAGAGTAGTGGTTGGTGGAATGTTGAGGTAAAGGGTGTGATAAAAGAAAAAAGGTAGCTTATGAGTTTTTTACAAAGCAGAAGTGATATAAGAAGAGCAGAGTATATGGAGAGTAAAAAACTTGAAGAGAGTGGTGAGAGAGTGCAAAAGGAGAGCAAATGGTAGAGTAAGAGAGGCACTGTCAAGAAATTTTGCTTAGAATAAGGACAAATTTTGGAGTAAGATAAACAAGTTAAGAAAGTCTAGGGAACATATGGATTTGTCAGATGAAAACAGAGTAGAGGAGTTAGAAGATGGGGAGCTGGAGGTATTGGGTAGATGGCGGGAATATTTTGAGGAACTTTTAAATGTCGTTGAAGAAAGGGAGGCAGTAATTTTATGCACTGGCCAGGGAGGTATAACATCTTTTAGGAGTGAAGAAGAGCAGGATGTGAGTGTGGGGGAGGTGCGTGAGACATTACGTAGAATGAAAGTGGGTAAAGTAGCTGGATCCGACGGGATCATGAATGAAATGTTAAAAGCAGGGGGGGATATAGTGCTGGAGTGGTTGGTGTTTTTGTTTAATAAATGTATGAAAGAGTGGAAGGTACCTAGGGACTGGCAGAGAGCATGTATAGTTCCTTTATATAAAGGGAAGGGGGATAAAAGATATTGTAAATATTAAAGGGGATTAAGTTTACTTAGTATACCAGGTAAAGTGTATGGTAGGGTTATTATTGAAAGAATTAGAGGTAAGACAGAAAGCAGGATTGCAGATGAACAGGGAGGCTTTAGAGTGAGTAGGGAATGTTTATATTATGTGTATACATTGAACCATATATATTTTTATTTTTATATTAACACTTCGGCCGTCTCTCACCAAGGCAGGGTGGTTCGAAAAAAAAATTTAATCCTTCATTCCATCACTATCTTGCCAGAGGTGCGCTTACACTGCAGTTAAATACTCCTGACTTTATTCCATTTATTTCTCCCCACTGAAACTCGCCTACCCCCTTCAGTTTTGTTTCGCTTAGGGCCAGGACATCCAACTTCTTTTCATTCATAACATCATCTCTTTCATTCAACTTCATCTCTTTCTTATCATCCGCACTACATCCACGCACATTCAAACATCCCAGTTTTATAAAGTTTTTCTTCTTCTCTTTTTCAGTAATGTATACAGGAGAAGGGGTTACTAGCCCATTGCTCCCGGCATTTTAGTCGCCTCATACGACACGCATAGCTTACAGAGGAAAGATTATTTTCCACTTCCCCATGGAAAATATAGGAAATAAAGAAGAACAAGAACTATTAAGAAAAAGAAGAAAAACCTAGATGTGTGTATGTATATATATGCATGTACATGCCTGTGTAGTGTGACCTAAAGTGTAAGTAGAAGTAGCAAGATATACCTGTTATCCAGCTTGTTTATAAGACAGAAAAAGACACCAGCAATCCTACCATCATGTAAAAAAAGTTACAGGTTTTTGTTTTACATTCACTTGGCAGGACGGTAGTACCTCCCTGGGTGGTTGCTGTCTACCAACCTACTACCACAGGACGTAGTACCTTCTGGTGGTTGCTGTCTCCAACCTACTACCACAGGACGTAGTACATCCTGGGTTGCTGTCTACCAACCTACTACCACAGGACGGTAGTACCTCCCTGGGTGGTTGCTGTCTACCAACCTACTACCACAGGACGGTAGTACCTCCTGGGTGGTTGCTGTCTACCAACCTACTACCACAGGACGTAGTACCTCCCTGGTGGTTGCTGTCCCAACCTACCACAGGACGGTAGTACCTCCCTGGGTGGTTGCTGTCTACCAACCTACTACCACAGGACGGTAGTACCTCCCTGGGTGGTTGCTGTCTACCAACCTACCTGAAGCATATATGTGAACATTATTTAGATAAAGGTAGAGAAGTTTTCATTGCATTTATGTATTTAGAAAAGGCATATGATAGAGTGGATAGGGGAGCAATGTGGCAAATGTTGCAAGTGTATGGAGTAGGTAGTAAGTTACTAAATGCTGTAAAGAGGTTTTATGAGGATAGTGAGGCTCAGGTTAGGGTGTGTAGAGAGAGAGATTACTTCCGGGTGAAAGTAGGTCTTAGACAAGGATGTGTAATGTCACCATGGTTGTTTAATATATTTATAGATGGGGTTGTAAAAGAAGTAAATGCTAGGGTGTTGGAGTTGACACAGTTACTTTTTGCTAATGATACTGTGCTTTTGGGGGATTCTAAAGAATAGTTGCAAAGGTTAGTGGACGAGTTTGGGAGGCTGTGTAAAGGTAGAAAGTTGAAAGTGAACATAGATAAGAGTAATGTGATGAGGGTATCAAATGATTTAGATAAAGAAAAATTGGATATCACATTGGAGAGAGGGATTATGGAAGAAGTAAATGTTTTCAGATATTTGGGAGTTGACGTGTCAGCGGATGGGTTTATGAAGGATGAGGTTAACCATAGAATTGATGAAGGAAAAAAGGTGAGTGGTGCATTGAGATATCTGTGAAGACAAAAAACGTTATCTATGGAGGGAAAGAAGGGAATGAAGGAATGTATAGTGGTACCAACACTCTTATATGGGTGTGAAGCTTGGGTTGTAAATGCTGCAGCGAGGAGATGGCTGGAGGCAGTGGAGATGTCCTGTCTGAGGGCAATGTTATGTATAAATATTATGTAGAGAATTCGTAGTGTGGAAATTAGGAGGTGTGGAGTTACTAAAAGTATTAGTCAGAGGGCTGAAGAGGGGTTGTTGAGGTGGTTTGGTCATTTTATTCAGTCATTAACATCAAAACAGAAACTCTAATGTATAGCCAATACCCTCGACGGGAGTTTCTCAAGCAACAGCACTTTTATAATCTACTATACCAATTTTTTTTCAAAACAAAACTAAGTTTGAGCGAATATTAATTGACATATCATCAACTTTAAAAGAATTTACACTGATAGACAAATATCTTGGCATGAGGAAGGTAGAAACTACTTGAATCTTCTTCTTATCTGGTTCTCTCATGATTTTCCCGTATAGCAGCACTTGTATTCAAAACTTCAAAGTTTGTTAACAAAGTGTGTAATGTACAGTACGTAAATTAGATACAATATGCGAGTTATTGTACTTAATTACGAAGTATGGTATACTAGTGACTATCAGTTCAAACTCAGACTAGCACAACGCCAGCATATATATGGCCGTAGTAAAATGCATTAACCACTGGAGTATACCTGGACAGAGTTCCAGGGGTCAACGCCCCTGCGGCCCGGTCTGTGACCAGGCCTCATGTTGGATCAGAGCCTGATCAACCAGGCTGTTACTGCTGGCCGCACACAGTCCAACGTACGAACCACAACCTGGCTGGTCAGGTACCGACTTTAGGTGCCTGTCCAGTGCCTGCTTGAAGACAGCCAGGGGTTTGTTGGTAATCCCCCTGATGTATGCTGGGAGGCAGTTGAACAGTCTTTGGCCCCTGACACTTACTGTGTTGTCTCTCAACGTGCCAGTGGCACCCCTACTTTTCATTGGGGGGATGTTACATCGCCTGCCGAGTCTTTTGCTTTCGTAGGGAGTGACACTCGTGTGCAAGTTTGGTACTAATCCCTCGAGAATTTTCCACGTGTATATAATAATGTATCTCTCCCGCCTGCGTTCCAGGGAGTACAGGTAGAGGAACTTTAAGCGTTCCCAGTAATTGAGGTGGTTTATTGCAGTTATGTGTTCCGTGAAGGTTCTCTGCACATTTTCTAGGTCAGCAATTTCACCTGCCTTGAAAGGTGCAGTTAGTGTGCAGCAATATTCCAACCTAGATAGAACAAGCGACCTGAAAAGTGTCAACATGGGCTTGGTATCCTTGGTTTTGAAAGTTCTCATTATCCATCCTGTCATTTTTATAGCAGATGCGATTGCTACGGTGTTATGCTCCTTGAAGGTGAGATCCTCTGACATGATCACTCCCAGGTCTTTGACATTAGTTTTTCGCTCTATTGTGTGGTTGGAATTTGTTTTGTACTCCGATGAGATTTTTTTTTCTTCACGTTTTCCATATCTGAGTAATTGAAATTTCTAATCATTGAACTTCATATTGTTTTCTGCAGCCCATTTAAAGATTTGGTTTATGTCTGTTTGGAGTCTTGCAGTGTCTTCAACGGTGGACACTGTCATAAAGATTTGGGTGTCATCTGCAAAGGAAGACACGGCACTGTGGCTTATATCCCTGTCTATGTCCGATATGAGGATGAGGAACAGGATGGGAGCGAGTACTGTGCCTTGTGGAACAGAGCTTTTCACTGTAGCCGCCTCAGACTTTACTCTGTTGACTACTACTCTTTGTGTTCTACTTGTTAGGAAATTATAGATATATATACCCACTTTTCCTGTTATTCCTTTATCACGTATTTTGTGTGCTATTACACCATGGTCACACTTGTCAAAGGCTTTTGCAAAGTCTGTGTATATAACATCTGCATTCTGTTTGTCTTCTAGAGCATCCAGGACCTTGTCATAGTGGTCCAGTAGTTGGGACAGACAAGAGCGGCCTGCTCTAAACCCATGCTACCCTGGGTTGTGTAATTGATGGGTATCTAGATGAGTGGCGATCTTGCTTCTTAGAACCCTTTCAAAGATTTTTATGATATGGGACGTTAGCGCTATTGATCTGTAGTTTTTTGCTATTGCTTTACTGCCGCCTTTGTGGAGCGGGGCTATGTCTGTTGTTTTTAGTAACTGCGGGACGACCCCAGTGTCCATGCTCCCTCTCCATAGGATGTTAAAAGCATGTGATAGGGGCTTCTTGCAGTTCTTGATAAACACGGAGTTCCATGAGTCTGGGCCTGGAGCGGAGTACATGGGCATGTCATTTATTGCCTTTTCAAAGTCATTTGGCGTCTGGGTAATGTCAGATAGGCATGCGTCTGCCAAGTTCTGTGGCACTCTCATAAAAAAATTATTTAGGTCTTCGACTTTCAGTCTGGTTAGCGGCACGCTAAAAACTGAGTCATACTGGGATTTAAGTAACTCACTCATTTCCTTGCTGTTATCTGTGTAGGACCCATCCCGTTTAAGTAGGGGCCCAATACTGGTTGTTGTTCTCGACTTTGATTTGGTATAAGAAAAGAAATACTTTGGGTTTCTTTCAATTTCATTTATGGCTTTTAGTTCTTCCCGCGTTTCTTGATTCCTGTAAGATTCCTTTAGTTTTAATTCGATGTTTGCTATTTCTCTGACCAGTGTCTCCCTACGTATTTCAGATATATTGGCCTCTTGCAGTCGCTCCGTTATTCTCTGCCTTCGCCTGTATAGGGAGCACCTCTCTCTTTCTAGTTTACATTTTCTCCTTATTTTCATTAAGGGAATTTGCCTCGAGCAAACCTCTAGTGCCACATACATAGGTTAGGATCCGTGATGCTTAGGCAATCTTCCCAGTTTATATAATTTAGGACTTGGTTTACTTGGTCCCACCTTATGTTTTTGTTATTGAAGTTGAATTTGGAGAAATCTCCCTCGTGGTTGATCATATTTTGTCGATCTGGGGCTCCCCGCATACATGTCTGGACCTCTATTATATTCTGATCTGAGTATATTGTTTTTGATATGATGACATTTCGTATCAGATCATCATTGTTGGTGAAGATGAGGTCCAGCATATTCTCTAATCTTGTGGGCTCTACTATTTGCTGGTTTAAGGTGAACTTGGTGCAGAGATTTAAAAGTTCATGTGTGTGCGAGTTTTCATCTGAGCTGCCTCCTGGTGTTATCTCTGCTACCACATTGTTTGCAATATTCCTCCATTTTAAGTGCCTTAGGTTGAAGTCCCCCAGGAGCAAGATGTTGGGGGCAGGAGCTGGAAGATTTTCCAGACAGTGGTCAATTTTCAGAAGATGTTCCTGGAATTGTTGGGACGTTGCATCCGGGGGCTTGTAGACAACCACGATGACTAGGTTTTGATTCTCGATCTTTATTGCTAATACTTCAACTACATCATTTGAGGCATTTAGTAGTTCTGAACATATAAGTGACTCTGTGATATACAGGCCAAACCCCCCCTCCCTATTTTGCCTGTTCACTCTGTCACATCTGTATAGGTTGTAGCCCGGGATCCATATTTCATTGTCCAAGTGATCTCTTATGTGGGTCTCTGTGAAAGCCGCAAACATTGCATTTGACTCTGTAAGCAGTCCACGAATGTAAGGTACCTTGTTGTTTGTTGCTGGCTTTAGACCCTGTATATTAGCAAAGATGAATGTAGTTGGATTTGTGGTATTGGTGGTATGGAGGGGAGGTCTTTTTTTCCTGGCACTAATATATGTTGTTTTGGAGTGGAGGCCACTGACTGTGATTCCACTCCAGAAATGATTGCAGTTGGTGTACGATTTCTGTCATTTCCTACATATTGTCGTTAAATAAATAAATAAATCATGTTAAGCACTAAACCCATGTAGGTCCTTCAGTACAAGACGTTGTGGAGGCTTGACCCTCCGTCTACTGAGCGCCAGACAAACGTCCTTCCTATCTGTGCTTACCTGTATGCCTCATATTGTTGGATAATTCTGCAACTGTATTTCCAGGATATATAATACCGACAAATGCGTAAAAGTGACATTTATGCAACATTTAAGTAACTTTATTGATGAAACCCCATGTATGTGAAACTATCCATAATAAACACAATGCTGTAAAAGTCTCTCTTCTAAACTGCGGAAATGTTGGCTGATAAATATACCTTTTTTTTATGTGAATGCCTTTGACACTTAAGTGCAATATCAAATATTTAGTCAACATTACAAATAATATACAAGGAGAACAATATAAACAGTCCAGTCCAATATTAAAGTTATCTCACCTGACGGGGTATATGTTGAATACACCGCTGGTGACGAAGCCCCTGCGTCTGTAGCCCAAACAATCAGCAGGTCTGTAAGGGCCAACATTATTTCCCTTTAACTTTCATATTTTAGCACTAATGCCTAAAAAAATATATGTATTACTCTCAATATAAAAACATACACCAAAATCTAATGAAAAAAATCGTAAGTGGTCAAGGCGTGCCATTTTTTTTTCTTCCCTAATTATTTAAATTAATATTTATTCTCTTTGACCATTACATAAAAGCTGAGTGAGCAGTATACTTGAGTACATACTGTATCTGTCACAGTATACTTGAGTACATACTGTATCTGTCACAGTATACTTGAGTACGTACTGTATCTGTCACAGTATACTTGAGTACATACTGTATCTGTCACAGTATACTTGAGTACGTACTGTATCTGTCACAGTATACTTGAGTACATACTGTATCTGTCACAGTATACTTGAGTACATACTGTATCTGTCACAGTATACTTGAGTACATACTGTATCTGTCACAGTATACTTGAGTACGTACTGTATCTGTCGCAGTATACTTGAGTACATACTGTATCTGGCACAGTATACTTGAGTACATACTGTATCTGTCACAGTATACTTGAGTATATACTGTATCTGTCACAGTATACTTGAGTACGTACTGTATCTGTCACAGTATACTTGAGTACATACTGTATCTGTCACAGTATACTTGAGTACGTACTGTATCTGTCACAGTATACTTGAGTACATACTGTATCTGTCACAGTATACTTGAGTACGTACTGTATCTGTCGCAGTATACTTGAGTACGTACTGTATCTGTCACAGTATACTTGAGTACATACTGTATCTGTCGCAGTATACTTGAGTACGTACTGTATCTGTCCAGTATACTTGAGTACGTACTGTATCTGTCGCAGTATACTTGAGTACGTACTGTATCTGTCACGTATACTTGAGTACGTACTGTATCTGTCCAGTATGCTTGAGTACATACTGTATCTGTCGAGTATACTTGAGTACGTACTGTATCTGTCGCAGTATACTTGAGTACGTACTGTATCTGTCAAGTATACTTGAGTACATACTGTATCTGTCCAGTATACTTGAGTACGTACTGTATCTGTCGCAGTATACTTGAGTACATACTGTATCTGTCAGCAGTATACTTGAGTACGTACTGTATCTGTCCAGTATACTTGAGTACGTACTGTATCTGTCGCAGTATACTTGAGTACGTACTGTATCTGTCACAGTATACTTGAGTACGTACTGTATCTGTCGCAGTATACTTGAGTACGTACTGTATCTGTCACAGTATACTTGAGTACGTACTGTATCTGTCGCAGTATACTTGAGTACGTACTGTATCTGTCACAGTATACTTGAGTACGTACTGTATCTGTCACAGTATACTTGAGTACGTACTGTATCTGTCACAGTATACTTGAGTACGTACTGTATCTGTCGCAGTATACTTGAGTACGTACTGTATCTGTCACAGTATACTTGAGTACGTACTGTATCTGTCACAGTATCTTGAGTACGTACTGTATCTGTCTGGTATACTTGAGTACGTACTGTATCTGTCGCAGTATTCTTGAGTACATACTGTATCTGTCACAGTATACTTGAGTACGTACTGTATCTGTCACAGTATACTTGAGTATATACTGTATCTGTCACAGTATACTTGAGTACATACTGTATCTGTCACAGTATACTTGAGTATATACTGTATCTGTCACAGTATACTTGAGTACATACTGTATCTGTCACAGTATACTTGAGTACGTACTGTATCTGTCACAGTATACTTGAGTACGTACTGTATCTGTCACAGTATACTTGAGTACATACTGTATCTGTCACAGTATACTTGAGTACGTACTGTATCTGTCGCAGTATACTTGAGTACATACTGTATCTGTCGCAGTATACTTGAGTACGTACTGTATCTGTCATCAGTATGAACTTGAGTACGTACTGTATCTGTCACAGTATACTTGAGTACATACTGTATCTGTCCAGTATACTTGAGTACATACTGTATCTGTCCAGTATACTTGAGTACGTACTGTATCTGTCACAGTATACTTGAGTACATACTGTATCTGTCGCAGTATACTTGAGTACGTACTGTATCTGTCACAGTATACTTGAGTACGTACTGTATCTGTCACAGTATACTTGAGTACATACTGTATCTGTCACAGTATACTTGAGTACGTACTGTATCTGTCACAGTATACTTGAGTACGTACTGTATCTGTCACAGTATACTTGAGTACGTACTGTATCTGTCAGTATACTTGGTACGTACTGTATCTGTCACAGTATACTTGAGTATACTGTATCTGTCACAGTATACTTGAGTATATACTGTATCTGTCACAGTATAGTTACTGTATCTGTCACAATACCTGTATCTGTCACAGTATCTTGAGTACGTACTGTATCTGTCACAGTATACTTGAGTACGTACTGTATCTGTCACAGTATACTTGAGTACGTACTGTATCTGTCACAGTATACTTGAGTACGTACTGTATCTGTCGCAGTATACTTGAGTACGTACTGTATCTGTCACAGTATACTTGAGTACGTACTGTATCTGTCGCAGTATACTTGAGTACGTACTGTATCTGTCACAGTATACTTGAGTATATACTGTATCTGTCACAGTATACTTGAGTACATACTGTATCTGTCACAGTATACTTGAGTACGTACTGTATCTGTCACAGTATACTTGAGTATATACTGTATCTGTCGCAGTATACTTGAGTACGTACTGTATCTGTCGCAGTATACTTGAGTACGTACTGTATCTGTCACAGTATACTTGAGTACGTACTGTATCTGTCACAGTATACTTGAGTATGTACTGTATCTGTCACAGTATAATTGAGTACGTACTGTATCTGTCACAGTATACTTGAGTACGTACTGTATCTGTCACAGTATACTTGAGTACGTACTATATCTGTCACACTATAATCTTTTCAAGATTGGTGGACTGACAACATCGACTCAAGGTTGAGGGACTGACTACCTCAAACTCCTCCTGTTCTTCACGATTCTCCTTTGTAATGGACTGATGAAGCCACTGTGTGGCGAAACGTTTCCTCAATAAAGATACCCAAGTGTTGCATATGTGTCTAATTTATCAACTTGTCGATTCTCTGAACCATTCATCTACAGAGTGCATGTTATTTATTGTTTTTTTAAAGTTTTGTGGTGTTAGGATAATACTAGACATTTTTGAATTAACCAAATTTTGAGTCTCAGTCATTAAAAATTATTTAGATTGTCGACTCTTAGTCTGATTTAACGGCTTACTGAATGCTGAGTCATACTGGGACTTCAATATCTCACTCGTTTCTTTGCTGTCATCTGTATAAGTCCCATCTCGTTTAAAGGATGTTGTTTTTGCCCTAGATTTGGAATAAGAAAAGAAGTATTTTTTTTTTTCAATTTCATTTATGGTTTTAAGTTCTTCCTGTGTTTCGTGTCTCCTGTATGATTCCTTAAGCCTAAGTTTGATATTTGGTATTTCTCAGCCTATCGCATCCTTTCGTATTTCAGATATATTGGCCCCTTTCAGGAGCTCTGTGATTCTTCGCCTTTGCCTGTATAGGGAGCGTCTCTCTCTTTCTATTTTACTGCTTCTCTTTTGTTTTTCTTAAAGGAGTGTGCCTTGAGTATAGTGCCACAGAGTTAATTCTTTCTAGGCAAACGTTTGGATCCGTGTTGTTTAGGATATCTTCCCATCTTTATTTAGGACAGGGTTGATTTGATTCCACTGTATATTTTTGTTACTGAAGTTGAATTTCGTGAAGGCTCCGTCATAACTGATCTCCTTATGCTGGTCAGGGGCCCTGCGCATTCATGTCTGTACTTCTATGATGTACCAGGTCATCATTGTTAGTGAAAATGAGGTTTAGTATGTTTTCCAGGCTTTTTGGCTCTTTTATTTGCTGGTTCAAGGTGAATCTGTTGCAGAGATTTAATAGCTCATGTGTGTGTGAATTTTCATCTGAGCTGCTGCCTCCTGGGGTTATCTCTGCTAATACATTATTTGCTAAATTCCTTTATTTTAGGTGAGTTAATTTGAAATCACCCAGTCAGTAGTCAATTTTCAAAACCTGTTCCTAGAATTGTTGGGAAGTTGCATTAGGAGTCTTGTATACATCCACAATGACAAGGTTTTGGTTTACAATGTTTACTGCCAAAACTTCAACTATATCATTTGAGGTGTTTAGTTCCTCGCTTGTTGCCTCTTTATTCAGGTGAAATGAATTGCTGATCCACATCAGTGCCGGTCTTAGTATAAACCAGTTAAGGAAGACATCTAAAAATACTAACTGAAGTTATAGAGAAGGAGGAAAGTTATTTCTTATATAGTTAATATTCGGGTAACTCTTATATTCAAATTATTTTTTAATGTTCATGTAATGCATTTTCAAGTATTTAATTTACTGAGATTTCTAATTTATGAAGAATATTTACTGTAATTCTTTTTTATGCATTTGATTTGCTCAGTTTATTTGGGTTTTAATATTAATAACCATGACTATTTTATACTGTACTAAGATTAAGTCAGTCTGACGTTAATGGGAGTAACTGTATTTAAATAAATTATACAAAATTAAAGAGATATATACCAGCTAAACTGTTCAGAGCGAGAAAGGCTGTGCATGATCTCACTTTCAACTAAAACACCTAAGATTACAACACCAGTTTCATTACGGTAAACCAAGTTTTACTCATCTAGTTTTACTCATCATTTTCATTACCTGTCTGGTACACAAGTGTGGTTGCCAGAGTCTGGATGTGGGTGGTGAGACTCCTGGTCGTTGGTCATTATCTCAGTCACTGCCCTCACCTCTTGCTTCACTATCTCTGTTGACAAATTACAATTTTATTCATTATTCATAATATAATGGACTGCTATAAAGAACTTTAATTAACACGAAATAATAATAATATATATTGCTATACATCAAGTAAAGTGGAAACACTTTTACCGCCATTTATTCAGACACTGTCTCGCCAGAAGTGTGTTGACATACCAGTTCAGATGACCCTCCGGATGGCACCTTCCTCACCTGTGCTTCACGGCACTTCCCGCCTCCAGGACTTACTTAAGAAGGACAACTTCCTCACCTGTGCTTCAGGGCACTTCCCGCCTCCAGGACTTACTTAAGAAGGACAACTTCCTCACCTGTGCTTCAGGGCACTTCCCGCCTCCAGGACTTTAGAATGACAACTTCCTCACCTGTGCTTCACGGCACTTCCCGCCTCCAGGACTTACTTAAGAAGGACAACTTCCTCACCTGTGCTTCAGGGCACTTCCCGCCTCCAGGACTTTAGAATGACAACTTCCTCACCTGTGCTTCAGGGCACTTCCCGCCTCCAGGACTTACTTAAGAAGGACAACTTCCTCACCTGTGCTTCAGGGCACTTCCCGCCTCCAGGACTTACTTAAGAATGACAACTTCCTCACCTGTGCTTCACGGCACTTCCCGCCTCCAGGACTTACTTAAGAAGGACAACTTCCTCACCTGTGCTTCAGGGCACTTCCCGCCTCCAGGACTTTAGAATGACAACTTCCTCACCTGTGCTTCAGGGCACTTCCCGCCTCCAGGACTTACTTAAGAATGACAACTTCCTCACCTGTGCTTCAGGGCACTTCCCGCCTCCAGGACTTACTTAAGAAGGACAACTTCCTCACCTGTGCTTCAGGGCACTTCCCGCCTCCAGGACTTAAGAATGACAACTTCCTCACCTGTGCTTCAGGGCACTTCCCGCCTCCAGGACTTAAGAATGACAACTTCCTCACCTGTGCTTCAGGGCACTTCCCGCCTCCAGGACTTTAGTCCGGCAGTTAACCAATTTCCCCTCAATTTCATCAATAAGCTAATTTCCTCAAGCTCCAGTAGCATTTCAATTCATAACGAACACTTGAATCCACTCCCATTTAACGCACTCATATAAGTTTCGTGGATATCCTACTGACCATAATTTTTGAAGGGGTGGACCGGTAAGCCAGCGGAAGGCCTCGGTCAGATGACCAAAGCTCCTGACGAACCTTACCTAACCTAACCCTTCCCCTAACACTCAAAACCTCAATAAACCTCCCTGCAGCTTTTCCTGAGATGCCTCCTACCCCCTTTCCCCCGTCCTACTCCCCACATTAGATTTACTCACCCTCCAAGTCATCCTATTTTGGTCAATCCTCCTTAATTATCCATTCCACTTCAATAACCCTTCCTAAGCCATATCAATAATACTTTTAGTAATCCCACACATAATCTCCAGGTTCCGAGTTCTCTGCATAATATTCGCGCAGCTCAAACACAACACCTGCACTGCCTCAGCCTCTTCAATGTTGCAATGTATAATACCCGTCAATCAAACTCATATAACAGTATCCTTGAAACGTCTCGCCAGGCTGTGGCTTAGTCACTCCATACAGAAAACAATGGAAGACCAGGAGTTTGAGGAAATCCCTCAGCCTGGAGTCGATGTTATCAATCCCTCAGCCTGGAGTAAATGTTATCACTCCCTCAGCCTGGAGTAGATGTTATCACTCCCTCAGCCTGGAGTAGATGTTATCACTCCCTCAGCCTGGAGTAGATGTTATCACTCCCTCAGCCTGGAGTAGATGTTATCACTCCCTCAGCCTGGAGTAGATGTTATCACTCCTCAGCCTGGGTAGATGTTATCACTCCCTCAGCCTGGAGTAGATGTTATCACTCCCTCAGCCTGGAGTTGATGTTATCACTCCCTCAGCCTGGAGTCGATGTTATCACTCCCTCAGCCTGGAGTAGATGTTATCACTCCCTCAGCCTGGAGTTGATGTTATCACTCCCTCAGCCTGGAGTAGATGTTATCATTCCCTCAGCCTGGAGTTGATGTTATCACTCCCTCAGCCTGGAGTAGATGTTATCACTCCCTCAGCCTGGAGTAGATGTTATCACTCCCTCAGCCTGGAGTTGATGTTATCACTCCCTCTGCCTGGAGTAGATGTTATCAGTCCCTCAGCCTGGAGTCGATGTTATGAATCCCTCAGCCTGGAGTCGATGTTATCAGTTCCCTCAGCCTGGAGTTGATGATTGCCAGTCACCCCCCTCAGCCTGGAGTCGATGTTATCACTCCCTCAGCCTGGAGTAGATGTTATCAGTCCCTCAGCTTGGAGTAGATGTTATCAGTCCCTCAGCCTGGAGTAGATGTTATCAATCCCTCAGCCTGGAGTAGATGTTATCACTCCCTCAGCCTGGAGTAGATGTTATCAATCCCTCAGCCTGGAGTCGATGTTATCAATCCCTCAGCCTGGAGTAGATGTTATCAATCCCTCAGCCTGGAGTCGATGTTATGAATCCCTCAGCCTGGAGTCGATGTTATCACTCCCTCAGCCTGGAGTTGATGTTATCACTCCCTCAGCCTGGAGTCGATGTTATCACTCCCTCAGCCTGGAGTCGATGTTATCAATCCCTCAGACTGGAGTCGATGTTATCACTCCCTCAGCCTGGAGTAGATGTTATCAATCCCTCAGCCTGGAGTCGATGTTATCAGTCCCTCAGCCTGGAGTCGATGTTATCAATCCCTCAGCCTGGAGTCGATGTTATCACTCCCTCAGCCTGGAGTTGATGTTATCACTCCTCAGCCTGGAGTCGATGTTATCAACCCCTCAGCCTGGAGTCGATGTTATCACTCCTCAGCCTGGAGTTGATGTTATCACTCCTCAGCCTAGATTCGATGTTATCAATCCCTCAGCCTGGAGTCGATGTTATCACTCCCTCAGCCTGGAGTAGATGTTATCAGTCCCTCAGCCTGGAGTAGATGTTATCAATCCCTCAGCCTGGAGTAGATGTTATCACTCCCTCAGCCTGGAGTAGATGTTATCAATCCCTCAGCCTGGAGTCGATGTTATCAATCCCTCAGCCTGGAGTCGATGTTATCAGTCCCTCAGCCTGGAGTCGATGTTATCAATCCTTCAGCCTGGAGTCGATGTTATCACTCCCTCAGCCTGGAGTTGATGTTATCACTCCCTCAGCCTGGAGTCGATGTTATCAATCCCTCAGCCTGGAGTCGATGTTATCACTCCCTCAGCCTGGAGTTGATGTTATCACTCCTCGCCTAGATCGATGTTATCAATCCTAGCCTGGTCGATGTTATCAATCCTCAGCCTGGAGTAGATGTTATCAGTCCCTCAGCCTGGAGTAGATGTTATCAATCCCTCAGCCTGGAGTAGATGTTATCAATCCCTCAGCCTGGAGTCGATGTTATCAATCCCTCAGCCTGGAGTCGATGTGTTCAATCCCTCAGCCTGGAGTCGATGTTATCACTCCCTCAGCCTGGAGTCGATGTGTTCAGGCCATAAAGCTTGATGAGAATGAAGGGACAAAGTGGCTTATATTCTGCTGAGATATGAGGTGGAGCAGTTAGGCGGAGTCACTAGTGAGGAAGAAAACTATTAGAGGAACAAAATCTCGCCTGTAGGTTAGACAAGCTTTGAAGAATTCCCTGCAGCAATTTTATTTGCCTTGAAAGGTGCTGTTAGTGTGTTACAATATACCAACCCAGATAGAACAAGCGACCTGAAGAGTGTCATTATGGGCTTGGCATCCCTAGCTTTGAAGGTTCTCATTATCCATCCTGTCATTTTTCTAGCAGATGCGATTGATACGATGTTATGGTCTTTGAAGGTGAGATCCTCTGACATTATCACTCCTAGGTCTTTTATATTAGTTTTTCGCTATATTGTGTGGTTGGAATTTGTTTTATACTCCGATAAAGTTTTAATTTCCTCTCGTTTTCCATATCGGAGTAATTGAAATTACTCATCATTTTTTTTAAAGATCTGGTTGATGTCCGACTGGAGTCCTGCAGTCTCTTCAATGGTGGACACTGTTATGCAAATTCGGGTGTCATCTGCAAAGGAAGACACGGCACTGTGGCTTACATCCCTGTCTATGTCAGATCTATGTCAGATATGAGGATGAGGATGGGACATACACAGCTGACAGCCAAGAAATGAGTGAAATACTAAAGTCCCAATACGACTCAGTGTTCAGTGAGCCGCTGCCCAGACTAAGCGTCGACAATCCAAATGAATTCCTTATGAACGAAACCCAAAATATGGTCATCTCAAAAATCTCGGATATTATCCTAACTCCACAAGACTTTGAAAAGGCAATAAATCACATGCCCATGTACTCTGCTCCAGGCCGAGACTCATGGAACTCCGTGTTCATCAAGAACTACAAGAAGCCCCTATCACGTGCTTTTAACATCCTATGGAGAGGGAGCATGGACACTGGGGTCGTCCCGCAGTTACTAAAAACAACAGACATAGCTCCACTCCACAAAGGCGGCAGTAAAGCAATAACAAAGAACTACAGACCAATTGCGCTAACGTCCCATATCATAAAAATCTTTGAGAGGGTTCTAAGAAGCAAGATCCACGACTACCTAGATACCCATCAACTACACAACCCAAGGCAACACGGGTTTAGAGCAGGTCACTCTTGCCTGTTCCAGCTACTGGACCACTATGACAAGGTCCTGGATGCTGTAGAGGATAAACAAAACACAGATGTAGTATACACAGACTTTGCAAAAGCTTTCGACAAGTGTGACCATGGTGTAATAGCACACAAAATGCGTGATAAAGGAATAACAAGAAAAGTTGGTAGATGGCTCTATAACTTCCTGACAAATAGAACACAGAGTAATAGTAAACAGAGTATAGTCCAAGGCAGCTACGGTGAAAAGCTCTGTTCCACAAGGCACAGTACTCGCTCCCATTCTATTCCTCATCCTCAAATCTGACATAGACAGAGATGTAAGCCATAGCTCCGTGTCTTCCTTTGCGGATGACACCTGGATTGCCATGACAGTGACCTCCATCGAAGACACCGTAAGACTCCAAGCGGACATCAACCAAATCTTCAAATGGGCCACTCAAAACAATATGAAGTTCAATGAGGAGAAATTTCAACTACTCAAATATGAAAAACTTAAGGAAATTAAAAATATATCAGGGTATAAGACAAATTCTAACTATACATTAGAACCAAAAATTAATGTGAAGGACCTGGGAGTGATTATGTCAGAGGATCTCGCCTTCAAAGACCACAGCAATGTATCTACCACTTCTGCTAGGAAAATGATAGGATGGATAATGAGAACCTTCAAAACTAGGAACGCCAAGCCCATTATGATTTTCTTCAAATCGCTTGTTCTCTCTGGGCTGGAATACTGCTGTACACTAACCGCCTCCTTCAAGGCTGGAGACATTGCTGACCTGGAGAGTGTACAAAGAACTTTCACGGTACACACAAGTACTATAAGGCACCTAAATTACTGGGAACGGTTGAAGGTTCTTGATCTGTATTCCCTGGAACGCAGACGAGAGAGATACATGATAATATACACTTGGAAAATCCTAGAGGGATTAGTACCAAACTTTCACATGAAAATCACTCCATATGAAAGCAAAAGACTCGGCAGGAGATGCAACATTCCCCCAGTGAAAAGCAGGGGCGCCACGAGAACATTGAGAGGCAACACAATAAGTGTCCGGGGCCCAAGACTGTTCAATTACCTCTCAGCATACGTAAGGGGGATTACCAATTGACCCCTAACTGTCTTCAAGAAGGTACTGGACAGGCACCTAAAATCAGTACTTGACCAACCAGGCTGTGGTTCGTACGTCAGTTTGCGTGCGGCCAGCAGTAACAGCCTGTTTGATCAGACTCTGATCCACCATGAGGCCTGGTCTCAGACCGAACCGCGGGGGCGTTGACTCCCGAAACCCTCTCCAGGTAAACTCCATGTTGAGGAACAGATCTTTTCACCGTAGCCGCCTCAGACTTTGCTCTGTTGACTACTACTATCTGTGTTCTATTTGTTAGGAAATTATAGATCCATCTACCAACTTTTCCTGTTATTTCTTTATCACGCATTTTGTGTGCTATTACACCATGGTCACACTTGTCAAAGGCTTTTGCAAAGTCTGTGTATATTACATCTGAGTTGTTTGTCTTCTAAAGCATCCAGGACCTGGACATAGTGGTCCAGTAGTTGGGACAGACAGGAGCCACCTGCTCTAAACCCATGCTGCCCTGGGTTGTGTAACTGATGGGTATCTAGATGAGTGGTGATCTTGCTTCTTAAAACCCTTTCAAAGATTTTTATGATATGGGATGTTAGCGCTATCGGTCTGTAGTTCTTTGCTATTACTTTACTGCCCCCTTTGTGGAGTGGGGCTATGTGTGTTGTTTCTAGCATCTGTGGGACGACCCCTGTGGCAGAATGCATGGTCATGTCATTTATCGCCTCTTCGAAGTCATTTGGCGTCAGGATAATGTCAGATAGGTTTGCGTCTACGAAATTCTGTGGCACTCTTATAAAAAAATTATTTAGGTCTTCGACTCTCAGTCTGGTTAGCGGCTTGCTAAAAACGGAGTCATACTGGGACTTGAGTAGCTCATCCATTTCTTTGCTGTCATCTGTGTAGGACCCATCCCGTCTAAGTATGGGCCCAATACTGGTTGTTGTTCTCGACTTTGATTTGGCGTAAGAAAAGAAATATTTTGGGTTTCTTCCAATTTCATTTATGGATTTTAGTCCTTCCCGCATTTCTTGACTCGTGTAAGTTTCCATTAGTTTTAGTTCGATGTTTGCTACTTCTTTGACCAGTGCCTACCATCGTATTACAGATATATTGGCCTCTTTTAGCCGCTCTGTTATTCTTCGCCTTCGCCTGTATAGGGAGCGCCTTTCTCTTTCTGGTTTATATCTTCTCTTTAATTTAATTTTAATTTTATATTTTTATTTACTACAAGTACATGTACAAGGTATACAGGCCTAGCTGACATCAATGACATACTATTATACAGAAAGCCCCTTGTTATGCTGAGCATTTCCCTCAAATTAGGTCAGTTTTGTCCCAGGATGCGACTCTCACTAGTCCACTAACACCCAGGTACCCATTTTAAACGTCCCTAATGTTTTCCAGTCGTACCGGAGGAGATTCGATCACCGGACTTCAGAGTGTGAGCTGAGTGCGCTAGCGATCGAGCTAGCCTTGAACATATTAGGTGAGTGAATATACACACACACATGCAAACTGGCCAAGTGTCTTAGTGACAAGTTCTTCAGACAAAATGATAACTAACAAACACACACACACACACACACAGCGAAGAGGCGGGGCCTGGAGCTGAGTCTCGACCCCTGCAACCACAATTAGGTGAGTGCAATTAGGTGAGTACATACACACAGCCCCGGTGGCCTGATGGCTAAAAGCTCTCGCTTCACGCACGGGGGGCCCGGGTTCAATTCCCGCCGGGGCGGAAACATTTCGAAGTGTTTCCTTACACACACACACACACACACACACACATACACACACACACACACACACACAACAGGCCTAGTGTCTAATCGACATGTGCCTGGGGCAAAATGGTAACTAACTAACTAACACACACACACATCTTTAAAAAAGGAGACAGAAAAGAGGCACTAAACTATAGACCGATGTCACTTACGTGTATAGTGTGCAAAGTCTTGGAGAAAATCATCAGGAAAAGAATGGTGGAGCACCTCGAGCTGAACAGGATAATAAACACCAGACAGCACGGATTCCGGGAAGGCAAATCCTGTGTAACAAACCTCCTAGAGTTATATGATAAAGTAACAGAGGTTAGGCAAGAGAGAGAAGGATGGATTGATTGCATTTTCCTGGACTGCATGGAAGGCCTTCGACACAGTTCCTCACATGAGATTAGTAAAGAAGTTGGAAGACCAAGCGTGTATAACAGGAAGGGCACTGGAATGGATCAGGGAATACCTCACAGGGAGGCAACAACGGGTCATAGTGCGCGATGAGGTATCACAGTGGGGGCCTGTGACGAGCGGTGTACCGCAGGGGTCAGTCCTAGGACTAGTGTTATTCTTGGTATATGTAAATGACATGACGGACGGGATAGACTCAGAAGTGTCTCTGTTCGCAGATGATGTTAAATTAATGAGGAGAATCACATCGGAAGAGGACCAAGCAGGACTTCAAACAGACCTGGACAAGCTTGACATCTGGTCTAGCAACTGGCTTCTCGAATTCAATCCCACCAAATGCAAAGTCATGAAGATCGGAGAAGGGCAAAGAAGACCGCTGACAGAGTACAGGCTAGGCGGACAAAAGCTACAAACCTCGGCAAAGGAGAAAGACCTTGGGGTGAGTATAACGCCAAGCACGTCTCCGGAGGCACACATCAACCAGATAACTGCGGCAGCATATGGGCGACTGGCAAACCTAAGATTAGCGTTCCGTTACCTTAACAAGGAATCGTTCAAGACACTGTACACCGTGTACGTCAGGCCCATACTAGAATATGCAGCACCAGTCTGGAACCCACACCTGGTCAAGCACGTAAAGAAACTAGAGAAAGTGCAAAGGTTTGCGACAAGGTTAGTTCCACAACTCAGGGGTCTGTCCTATGAAGAAAGGTTGAGGGAAATAGGACTAACAACACTGGAGGAAAGAAGGGTCAGAGGAGACATGATAACGACATACAAAATACTGCGGGGAATTGACAAGGTAGACAGCGACAGGATGTTCCAGAGAGAGAACACAGAAACAAGGGGACACAACTGGAAGCTGAAGACTCAGATGAGTCAAAGGGATGTTAGGAAGCATTTCTTCAGCCACAGAGTAGTCAGGAAGTGGAATAGTCTAGAGAAAGATATAGTGGAGGCAGGAACCATACATAGTTTTAAGACAAGGTATGATAAAGCTCATGGAGCAGGGAGAGCAGAGACCCAGTAGCGGACAGCGAAGAGGCGGGGCCAGGAGCTGAGTCTCGACCCCTGCAACCTCAATTAGGTGAGTACAATTAGGTGAGTACACACACACAGGCCCCGATGCCATGGTGGCTAGCGCTCTTGCTTCACGCACGGAGGGCCCGGGTTCAATTCCCGGCGGAGCCGAAACATTTCGAAGTGTTTCCTTACACACACACACATATATACAACAGGCCTAGTGTCTAATCGACATGTGCCTAGCACAAAATGGTAACTAACACACACACACACACACCAGTAGCGGACAGCGAAGAGGCGGGGCCAGGAGCTGAGTCTCGACCCCTGCAACCACAATTAGGTGAGTACAATTAGGTGAGTACACACACACCCTGCGAGGAATAGATAAGGTGGACAGAGACAGGATGTTCCAGAGATGGGACACCGAAACAAGGGGTCACAATTGGAAGTTGATGACTCAGATGAGTCAAAGGGATGTTAGGAAGTATTTCTTTAGTCATATAGTTGTCAGGAAGTGGAATACTCTGCAAGTGATGTAGTGGAGGAAGGAACTATACATAGTTTTAAGAGGAGGTATGATAGCGATCAGTGAAGAGGCGAGGCCAGGAGCTGAGTCTCGATCCTTGCAACCATAAAAAGGTGAGTACAAATAGGTGAGTACACACACACACACACACACACACACACACCATAAGGAAATCGATTGGGAGAACTTAGAACCACATGGGGGCCAAGAAACGTGGAGGACTAAGATGCTGGAGGTGGTAATGGAAAATCTCATGTACCAACACGTAAGGGACACTACCAGAGAGAGAGGAGAGGACGAACCAGCGAGACTGGACCTAGTATTCACCCTGAGTAGTGCAGATATTGAGGACATCACACATGAAAGCCCCCTTGGGGCCAGTGATCATATGGTTCTAAGTTTCGAATACATAGTAGAGTTACAAGTGGAAGGGGAAGCAGGAAGGGCTGCACGAATGAAGCCAAACTACAAGAAAGGTGAATATGTGCGCATGAGGAACTTCCTGCAAGGAGTTCAGTGGGACAGAGAGATGGCGGGGAAGTCAGTAGACGAGATGATGGAATATACGACAACAATTTGCAAGGAAGCTGAGGAGAGGTTTATACCCAAGGGTAACAGGAGAAGCAAAAAAGAAAGGATGAGCCCATGGTTCACCCAAAGGTGCAGGGAATCCAAAACCAAGTGTGCAAGGGAATGGAAGAGGTACAGAAGGCAAAGAACCCCGGAGAATAAGGAGAGCAGTAGTAGAGCCAGAAATGAATATGCACAGATTAGAAGGGAGGCCCAAAGACAGTACGAGAATGACATAGCAGCGAAAGCCAAATCTGACCCAAAGCTGCTGTATAGCCACATCAGGAGGAGAACAACAGTCAAGGACCAGGTGATCAGGCTGAGGAAGGTAGGAGGGGAGGTCACAAGAAATGACCGGGAAGTGTGTGAGGAGCTCAACATGAGATTCAAAGAGGTGTTCACAGAGGAGATAGAAGGGTCTCCAGAAAGGCGGAGAGGTAGGGTACACCATCAGGTGCTGGACACAATACACACAACTGAGGAGGAAGTGAAGAGGCTACTAAGCGAGATAGATACCTCAAAGGCGATGGGGCCGGAAAACATCTCTCCATGGGTCCTGAGAGAGGGAGCAGAGGAGCTATGTGTACCCTTAACAACAATCTTCAACACATCTATCGAAACAGGGCAACTACCTGAGGTATGGAAGACAGCAAATGTAGTCCCAATCTTTAAAAAAGGAGACAGAAACGTAGCACTAAACTACAGACCAGTGTCACTGACATGTATAGTATGCAAAGTCATGGAGAAGATAGTCAGGAGAAGAGTGGTGGAGCAACTAGAAAGAAATGAGCTTATCAACGACGGCCAACACGGTTTCAGGGACGGGAAATCCTGTCACAAACCTACTGGAGTTCTATGACAGGGTGACAGCAATAAGACAACAGAGAGAGGGTGGGTAGATTGCATATTGTTGGATTGTAAGAAGGCGTTTGACACAGTTCCACACAAGAGATTAGTGCAGAAGCTGGAGGACCAGGCAGGGGTAACAGGGAAGGCACTACAATGGATCAGGGAATACCTGTCAGGAAGACAGCAGCGAGTCATGGTACGTGGCGAGGTGTCAGAGTGGGCGCCGGTGACGAGCGGGGTTCCACAGGGGTCAGTCCTGGGACCAGTGTTGTTTCTGGTATTTGTGAACGACATGACGGAAGGAATAGACTCCGAAGTGTCCTTGTTTGCAGATGATGTGAAGTTGATGAGAAGAAGTCAATCGGACGAGGACCAGGCAGAACTACAAAGGGAACTGGACAGGCTGCAAGCCTGGTCCAGCAATTGGCTCCTGGAGTTCAACCCCACGAAATGCAAAGTCATGAAGATTGGGGAAGGGCAAAGAAGACCGCAGATGGAGTACAGTCTAGGGGGCCAGAGACTGCAAACCTCAATCAAGGAATAAGATCTTGTGGTGAGTATAACACCAGGAACATCTCCTGAGGCGCATATCAACCAAATAACTGCTGCAGCATATGGGCTGTTACGGCCCCCTACCTAACAATGGTTGTTAGGTAGTTACCTTACCGGCCGCAGTCAAGGGGTTACGTCATCAGACCTGATGTTTGACTGACGTGCCGGCTGGACTGACAGTGTCATCGAGACTCTCCCCTATTCAACACTGGAGAGTTCACCAGCTCACTGATATACTACTGGAGTTCGTCAGTCAGACCTTCATGAGAGTTGCAGTGTGGTGCTGGTGACAAGCTTCCTGACATACTACTGGAGTTCGCCAGTCAGACCTGCGTGAGAGTTGCAGACTCATGCAGTGTGGTGCTGGTGATAGCCTACAACAAGGAGAGCGGCGAGGTCACCAGAATCTACTAGCTGACTGTTGTACCTGCGACTATGTACAAATAGATAAGCATTTGTAATAAACTGACTGTTTGGGATACTGAGTAAACTATGAGCTTTTCAATATTTATTATATTATTATTAATATAAAAACATATACTCTGAATAAAAACATATAATCTAATAATCTATGTAAAAACATTTACACAAAATCACAGTACAAGATAAAAGTCACAAGTAAAATCAAGTATTCGGTGTAGTGTCAAGTCGCTGCCATCTTCTAGTGTCACGCAGGACACTACCACACCTTGTCATGATACTCCTTCTCCACCGTGTCCTCAGACACCCTTGTCTCTGTCTTATGGCACGCATACGGGGTTCCACGACACCCGTTCTCCCTGTGCCATAAGACTCCCTCGCTGTGTCACACGACACCTCTGTGCCACATGGCACGCCCCCTGTATCATGAACACATTCTCAATTAAAGCCTTTGCACCGCGTTATGACACACCCCAAATACACGACTCAACCTGTGTCGTGCCATCGTCACAAACTCTCTCTGACTACACCACTAAATACCTTGACACTTCGTGTAACATTACCAGTGTCACACAAGACGCCATAACATAAGTGTCACACAAGACACCATAACATAAGTGTCACACAAGACACCTCAGGTACATAATTTCAGGTACAGAGTCGCAGGTACAACAGTCCAGGTACATAGTCGCAGGTACAACAGTCAGCTAGTAGATTCTGGTGACCTTGCCGCTCTCCTTGTTGTAGGCTATCACCAGCACCACACTGCATGAGTCTGCAACTCTCACGCAGGTCTGACTGGCGAACTCCAGTAGTATGTCAGGAAGCTTGTCACCAGCACCACACTGCAACTCTCATGCAGGTCTGACTGACGAACTCCAGTAGTATATCAGTGAGCTGGTGAACTCTCCAGTGTTGAATAGGGGAGAGTCTCGATGACACTGTCAGTCCAGCCGGCACGTCAGTCAAACATCAGGTCTGATGACGTAACCCCTTGACTGCGGCCGGTAAGGTAACTACCTAACAACCATTGTTAGGTAGGGGGCCGTAACATAGGCGCCTAGCAAACCTAAGAACAACATTCCGACATTTTAATAAAGAATCGTTCAGGACCCTGTATACTGTGTACGTTAGGCCCATACTGGAGTATGCAGCACCAGTTTGGAACCCACACCTAGCCAAGCACGTGAAGAAGCTCGAGAAAGTGCAAAGGTTTGCAACAAGACTAGTCCAGGAGCTAAGGGGTATGTCCTACGAGGAGAGGTTAGGGGTATGTCCTACGAGGAGAGGTTAAGGGAAATCGACCTGACGACACTGGAGGACAGGAGAGACAGGGGGGACATGATAACAACATATAAGATACTGAGAGGAATTGACAAAGTGGACAGAGACAGAATGTTCCAGAGATGGGACACAGCAACAAGGGGACACAGTTGGAAGTTGAAGACTCAGATGAATCACAGAGATGTTAGGAAGTATTTCTTCAGTCACAGAGTGGTCGGGAAGTGGAATAGTTTAGGAAGCGATGTAGTGGAGGCAGGCTCAATACATAGCTTTAAGAAGAGGTATGGTAAAGCTCATGGAGCAGGGAGAGTGACCCAGTAGCGGCCAGTGAAGAGGCAGGGCCAGGAGCTATGAATCGACCCCTGCAACCACAACTAGGTGAGTACAACTAGGTGAGTACACACACACACACACACACGCGTGAAGAAGTCATGCGCGTTTGAGCTCCGTTAAATTGCGTTTTTTCGGATGGTCCCAGAGGGAACAGAGTGCAGCAAATACTAGTGTGCAAATCTCAAAGTGCATATAATCATTTAAACTCCGCAAAAGGGAAATATAAGTGATCACAGAAGGGAAAAACTTAGATAATAGTGCCAAGGGTAAGAGTGCCGGGTACAACGGGATAAAGGAGGCGGTTGAGAACTAAGCCTAACGGTGTTGCCACACAGTACGTTGTGGTGTTTATGACGATTAAGGGTACCCAAGAAAGGGAGATAAGAGACAAGGATAGGTGTGTTTGAATACAGTGTTTGAATACAGTGAGTTTAATAGAGAAGGAACGAAGGAGAAGCAAGGAACCAGGAGTATGCCAACTTGAGAGGAAACTTCGTGCAACAAGCTGAGCGGAACCGGACGTAATATACAAAATCCTAGTTGTGGTTTGCATGAGAGATCTGGCCCGGCAATACTGGCAGCTGTGGGGATAATCCCTGCTCTGGAGAGCTGAATATCATACATAGAGCACTTAACTCATAGTAAGGGAGATAAACTAGGGAAGGAAACCACAGGTTGGTGGCACGCACAGCGAGCGAGTGCGCATGCGCTGTCAGCCAAATACACCAGCATGGGAAGTGAGTTAGTTTATTCAGATATACATGAGTGCTGAGCATAGAGTATTATATATAGCAGAATATGTAGAGAACCCAGGAATAGAGGGACTTATTTTATTGCTAAATTAAGGTAGGCTCCTGCACTAAACTGTACACCAGGAGCTGAGTATCGACCCCTGCAACCACAATTAGGTGAGTACAATTAGGTGAGTACATACACACACACACACACGGGTACTTCACTCCTGCCAGCTATTACCGGAATTAGAGTAAAAACAACATTGATAAGGCAGAGATAGGACTGATGAGAGATAAGCTAGTGAGGACACCATACGGAGTATAGCAGTATTATAATTTTTAGATTTACTTGTATTAGTATTTAATATAGTAGTAGTATAATTTTTAGATTTACTTGTATTAATGTTGTATTAGTAATAGTGAAACACAGAAGTGAGGAGTATCTCTGGGGCACACAGGCATAGATGCGCAGGGCATACAAACACATGCACATACGCACAGGGGTTTCACCCTTCTGAAATCTGATCTGACACACCCTCTCTCCCTCCCTCTCAACCCACCACCAACAGTCTCCCACTCCACCCCCTCAGGCATTCCCCCTCTCCCTACCACTACCTGCCACTCTCTCCACCTCTCTCGACCCCCTGCAACCAAAATTAGGTAAGTACACTGCACACACTCAACACAGCCACAACCACACACACATACCCCCTCAGGCATTCCCCCTCTCTCCCCCAGCCTCAACCACACACATACCCAACACACACACACACACACACACACACACACACACACACACACACACTAAATTAAGGTAGGCTTCTGCACTAAACTGTACACTAATCACACACACACATACACACACACACACAAACACCACGAGTGTGGTACGCACACACCAACAAACAGAATGGGCTATTGAATCTGACAGTAAACCCCCTCCCCCCCACTCCCCTCATACCACCCCACAGTATTTCTGCCACCTCTTTTCCCCTCCTCCTTCCATGCAACACTCTCTTCTCACCCCCTCCCTCCCCCATTACTGCTCCCCTCTCTGCCTCCCGCTCTCTATCCCTATCTCTCTCACTCCCTCACACTCCCTCCCACTCTCTCACTCCCATTCTTTAAAGTTCTCTCCTCTATCTCTCTTGCCCTCTCTCTCTCCTCTCTCTCCTCTCTCTCCTCTCTCTCCTCTCTCTCCCCTTCTGTCACTCTCTCTCCATACATAAGCTTCACTCTGTGGTAAGATGGGCTACCCAGGAAGAAGGATGACAACAAGGGGCCTGATGGATGAATCTGGGAGGGTAGCATGGGAGGCAGAGCTCACTAAAAGGGAGAAAGAATGGGGAAGGAAGCTATTAGAGCTTAGCACGAAAATGGAGGAAAAAATAGCTGCAGAGAGTAGGAAGTGGGAGCTACAATCCAAAACAGCAGAAGCTAAGATACAGTGCTTAGAAGAGAAACTGCAAAACCTGAAATAGCTTAGAGAGAAAAATGACATTTCAGACATGTCATCAGGAATTTGTGCATCAGGCAAAGATAAAGGGACTGTGGGGAACAAAGAAACTATCCTGTATGCAAATGCAGTATCAGACCCACGTGGGGCAGGAACAAGACGAGTAGCACATTAACAACAAATGAGAGGGATGTAGACAATGCAGTAGACATGCTAAATGCAGTCTCCAACAATCAATTGCAGTGGCCAGGGACAAATGAGCAGGAAGGACAGACCAAGGAGCATAGGAGCTACAGCCACGGAAGGGACTGAGGATACAAAGGGAGTCACAGTGGGAGGATGAAAGGGAGAGGTCAATCTTTGTCTACAGCTCCAGGAAGTCGAAGGGGATACCCATGATAAAAGAAAACAGGAGGAGAAAAAAAACGATTGAAGGTATCATGACAGCAATAGGTGAATGTGACATGACCCAGGTGACAAATTTTCGGAGAATTGGGTGGTATACAAGGGAAAGAAAACGGCCTCTCAAAGTAATTTTCAAGGCAGAATCAGCTCGAACCATGATCCTGCAGGAGAAAGCACGACTGAGAGAGAATCAGGGGTACTAGAGTGTGTACCTCGATCGGGACAGAACACAAGAGGAAAGGATGGCACTGAAAGAGAGGATACAAAGACGAAAGGAGGAACGAGAGGAAGTGACAAGGAAGAGCGGAGGAACCCGGACCCAAGTAGAAGGGCAGACACCCCCCCCCCAGAAACACACACAGTAGGACTCCAACCACGACAACCCCAAGGCAACTGTACAATTTAAACCCACACCCACACATCATTCCTCCTGTCCCCACCCCACCAATGCAAACCCCACCCCTACAACAACCCCCACCCATACAGCAACCCCCAATGGGCACTCTGCCCCCACCCCCCATCACAAACCCCACCCCCACCACAACCCCCAATATTCCCCCAGGACCACAGTTTTAGTAACGAAGTTGAAGGTTAGGTACACGAACGCGGATGGAATAACGAATAAATATGAAGAGTGGAATGAAAGAATCGATGAGAAGTCCCCAGACATCATAGCAGTCACAGAAACGAAACTCATTGAGGCAATAACAGACGCAATCTTCCCACAGGGATATCAGATCCTGAGAAAAGATAGAAGGAGTAGAGGGGGAGGAGGGGTTGCACTGCTCGTAAGGAACCATTGGAGATTTGAGGAAATGGAAGGCATGGACGCGATTAGGGAAAGGGACTATATAGTAGGTACAATCCAGTCTGGGGAACATAAGATAGCCATTGCAGTGATGTATAACCCACCACAGAACTGCAGGAGGCCAGGAGAGGAATATGAAGAGAACAACAGAGCAATGGTGGACACTCTGGCGGAGGTGGCAAGAAGAGCGCATTCAAGCAGAGCAAAGTTACTGGTTATGGGCGACTTCAACCACAGGGAGATCGATTGGGAAAATCTGGAACCACATGGGGGTCCAGAAACATGGAGAGCCAAGATGAAGAATGTGGTACTGGAAAACCTGATGCACCAACATGTCAGGAACACGACCAGAGAGAGAGGAGAGGACGAACCAGCAAGGCTGGACCTTGTGTTCACCCTGAGCAGCTCAGACATTGAGGACATAACACACGAGAGGCCCCTGGGAGCCAGCGACCATATGGTTCTGAGCTTTGAGTACATAGTAGAGTTACAAGTGGAGAGGGCAACAGGAGTTTAAAGGGACAAGCCAAACTTTATAAGAGGGGACTACACTGGTATGAGGAACTTCCTGCAGGAGGTTCAGTGGGACAGAGACATGGTAGGAAAGTCAGTAAATGAAATGATGGAATACGTAACAACAAAGTGCAAGGAAGCAGAGGAAAAGTTTGTTCCCAAGGGCAACAGAATAAATGGGAAGTCCAGAACGAGCCCCTGGTTTACCCAAAGGTGCAGGGAGGAAAAGACTCAGTGTGCTAGAGCATGGAAAAAGTACAGAAGGCAAAGGACCCAAGAAAATAAAGAAATTAGTCGTAGAGCTAGAAACGAGTATGTACAGATAAGGAGGGAGGCCCAGCGACAGTACGAAAATGACATAGTATTGAAAGTCGAGTCTGACTCGAAACTGCTGTATAGTCACATTAGGAGGAAGACAACAGTCAAAGACCAGGTGATCAGGCTGAGGAAAGAAGGTGGGGAACTCACAAGAAACGACCAAGAGGTATGTGAGGAGATGAACACGAGGTTTAAGGAGGTATTCCCAGTGAAGGCAGGAAGGAATCTGGGTAGACAGGACAGAGCGGGACACCAACAAGGAATATACCAAGTGTTGGATGTCATACACACAACTGAGAAGGAGGTGAAGCAGTTGCTCAGGGACCTTGATACCTCAAAGACGATGGGACCGGACAACATCTCCCCGTGGGTCCTTAGAGAGGGAGCAGAGACGCTGTGTGTGCCACTAACCACAATATTCAACACATCCCTTGAAACTGGGCAGCTACCTGAGGTATGGAAGAAGGCAAATGTAGTTCTCATTTTTAAGAAAGGAGACGGAAAAGAGGCACTAAACTATAGACCAGTGTCACTTACGTGTATAGTGTGCAAAGTCGTGAAGAAAATCATCAGGAGAAGAGTGGTGGAGCACCTGGAACGGCACAGGATTATCAACGACAGCCAGCACGGATTCATGTAAGGCAAATCCTGTGTCACAAACCTTCTGGAGTTCTATGACAAAGTAACAGAGGTAAGACACGAGAGAGAGGAGTGGGTTGATTGCATTTTCTTGGACTTCAGGAAGGCCTTCGACACAGTTCCTCATATGAGATTAGTGCAGAAGCTGGAGGATCAGGCGTGTATAACAGGAAGGGCACTGCAATGGATCAGAGAATACCTGACAAGGAGGCAACAACGGGTCATGGTACGAGATGAGGTATCAAAATGGGCGCCTGTGACGAGCGGGGTCCCGCAGGGGTCAGTCCTAGGACCAGTGCTATTCTTGTTATATGTGAATGACATGACGGACGGGATAGACTCAGAAGTGTCTCTGTTCGCAGATGATGAGGATCATCTGAGGATCAGGCAGGACTTCAAAGAGATCTGGACATGCTGGACACCTGCTCCAGCAACTGGCTTCTCGAATTTAATCCCGCCAAATGCAAAGTCATGAAGATCGGGGAAGGGCAAAGAAGACCGCAGACAGAGTATAGGCTAGTTGGACAAAGACTGCAAACCTCGTTAAAGGAGAAAGCCCTTGGGGTGAGTATAACACCAAGCACGTCTCCGGAAGCACACATCAACCAGATAACTGCGGCAGCATATGGGCGACTGGCAAACCTAAGATTAGCGTTCCGATACCTTAATAAGGAATCGTTCAAGACACTGTACACCGTGTACGTCAGGCCCATACTCGAGTATGCAGTACCAGTTTGGAACCCATACCTGGTCAAACACGTCAAGAAATTAGAGAAAGTGCAAAGGTTTGCGACAAGGTTAGCTCCAGAGCTAAGGGGAATGTCCTACGACGAAAGGTTAAGAGATATCGGCCTGACAACACTGGAGGACAGGAGGGTTAGAGGAGACATGATAACGACATACAAAATACTGCGGGGAATTGACAAGATAGATAGTGACAGGATGTTCCAGAGAGGGAACACAGAAACAAGGGGGTACAATTAGAAGTTGAAGACTCAGATGAGTCAAAGGGATGTTAGGAATCATTTTTTCAGCCATAGAGTAGTCAGGAAGTGGAATAGTCTAGCAAGTGATGTAGTGGAGGCAGGAATCATACATAGCTTTAAGACGAGGTACGATAAAGCTCATGGAGCATGGAGAGAAGGGACCCAGTAGCGGACAGTGAAGAGGCGGGGCTAGGAGCTGAGTATCGACCCCTGCAACCACAATTAGGTGAGTACAATTAGGTGAGTACACACACTCACCAGTTGAAGAGTGTTCTGTAAATTGAGGCCGAAGTAAACAAATTCTTTTTTGCACTCAGGATTATTTTTCAATCACGTAGAATTTACCTGTTTATTTCCTGGCTGAAATGTCACTCATGACTTTGTAGTAAATACCTGAGCATTGTACTGGAACTTGAGAATTGTTACATCACACTTTCTGATTCCATCACTTCAACTGAAGTGTAGCATTCCATCACTTCAACTGAAGTGTAGCATTCCATCACTTCAACTGAAGTGTAGCATTCCATCACTTCAACTGAAGTGTAGCATTCCATCACTTCAACTGAAGTGTAGCATTCCATCACTTCAACTGAAGTGTAGCATTCCATCACTTCAACTGAAGTGTAGCATTCCATCACTTCAACTGAAGTGTAGCATTCCATCACTTCAACTGAAGTGTAGCATTCCATCACTTCAACTGAAGTGTAGCATTCCATCACTTCAACTGAAGTGTAGCATTCCATCACTTCAACTGAAGTGTAGCATTCCATCACTTCAACTGAAGTGTAGCATTCCATCACTTCAACTGAAGTGTAGCATTCATCACTTCAACTGAAGTGTAGCATTCCATCACTTCAACTGAAGTGTAGCATTCCATCAACTTCAACTGAAGTGTAGCATTCCATCACTTCAACTGAAGTGTAGCATTCCATCACTTCAACTGAAGTGTAGCATTCCATCACTTCAACTGAAGTGTAGCATTCCATCACTTCAACTGAAGTGTAGCATTCCATCACTTCAAAGTTTTTGCAAATGTTTAAATGTTACTTAAAACAGACAAATGTTAGATCTGTTACTGCCTGCTGCCCGGTCACTTGGTTCCCCAAGAAACTGTTTCCTGGAGTTTACCTGGAGACAATTCCAGGGGTCAACGCCCCCGCGGCCCGGTCTGTGACCAGGCCTCATGTTGGACCAGAGCCTGATCAACCAGGCTGTTACTGCTGGCCGCACGCAGTCCAACGTACGAACCACAGCCTGGCTGGTCAGGTACCGACTTTAGGTGCCTGTCCAGTGCCTGCTCAACCACAGTTTGTGACTGACTCCAACCAATCATGTTCAAGAATTTCCAAGCCTAGTAATTACGATCATCTATCCTATGGTTTGTATGTAAACTATAGTTTTGCTCGGTTAGGACAGTGGTTTTTAACCTTTTTTTAGTGATGGCACACTTAAGTTTACACCTCTTATTCTGTGGCGCCGCCTAGTCTGTTCAGCGCTTCCCAAGAGTAATTATAATAATAATATTTTTTTATTTACTACAAGTACATGTACAAGGTATACAGACTATAGCTGACATCACTGACATACTACTATATAGAAAGCCACTTGTTATGCTGAGCATTTCCCGCAAATTAGGTCCTTGTCCCAGGATGCAACCCACACCAGTCCACTAACACCCAGGTACCCATTTTAAACTGATGGGTGAAAATGAGCAGTAAGTGTTTTATGGAAACATGTCCCTAATGTTTCCACCCCTTACCTGGGCCTGGTGGCTAAATAATAATAATAATAATATTTTTTTATTAACACTTTTTTTTTATTAACACATCGGCCGATTCCCACCAAGGCAGGGTGGCCCGAAAAAGAAAAACTTTCATCATCATTCACTCCATCACTGTCTTGCCAGAAGGGTGCTTTACACTACAGTTATAAAACTGCAACATTTACACCCCTCCTTCAGAGTGCCGGCACTGTACTTCCCATCTCCAGAACTCAAGTCCGGCCTGCCGGTTTCCCTGAATCCCTTCATAAATGTTACTTTGCTCACACTCCAACAGCACGTCAAGTATTAAAAACCATATGCCTCCATTCACTCCTATCAAATACGCTCACACATGCTTGCTGGAAATCCAAGCCCCTCGCACACAAAACTTCCTTTACCCCTCCCTCCAACCTTTCCTAGGCCGACCCCTACCCCGCCTTCCCTCCACTACAGATTTATACACTCTCGAAGTCACTCTGTCTCGTTCCATTCTCTCTACATGTCCAAACTACCTCAACAACCCCTCCTCAGCTCTCTGGACAATCGTTTTGGTAATCCCGCACCTCCTCCTAATTTCCAAACTCCGAATTCTCTGCATTATATTCACACCACACATTGACCTCAGACATGACATCTCCACTGCCTCCAGCCTTCTCCTCGTTGCAACATTCATCACCCATGCTTCACACCCATATAAGAGCGTTGGTATAACTATACTCTCATACATTCCCTCTTTACTTCCATGGACAAGGTTCTTTGTCTCCACAGACTCCGAAGTGCTCCACTCACCCTTTTCCCCTCATCAATTCTATGATTCACCTCATCCTTCATAGACCCATCCGCCGACATGTCCACTCCCAAATATCTGAATACATTCACCTCCTCCATACCCTCTCCTCCAATCTGATATCCAATCTTTCGTCACCTATTCTTTTTGTTATCCTCATCACCTTACTCTTTCCTATATTCACTTTCAATTTTCTTCTTTTACACACCCTACCAAATTCATCCACCAACCTCTGCAGCTTCTCTTCAGAATCCCCCAAAAAGCACAGTGTCATAAGCAAAAGCAACTGTGACAACTCCACTTTGTATTTGCTTCTTTATCTTTTAGCCCAACACCTCTTGCCAAGACCCTCGCATTCACTTCTCTTACAACCCCATCTATAAATATATTGAACAACCACGGTGACATCACACATCCTTGTCTAAGGCCCACTTTTACTGGGAAATAGTCCCTTCCCTCCTACACACTCTAACCTGAGCCTCACTATCCTCATAAAAACTCTTCACTGCTTTCAGTAACCTTCCTCCTATTCCATACACCTGCAACATCTGCCACATTGCCCCCCTATCTACCCTATCATACGCCTTTTCCAAATCCATAAATGCCACAAAAACATCTTTACCCTTATCCAAATACTGTTCACCTATATGTTTCACTGTAAACACTTGGTCTACACACCCCCTACCTTTCCTAAAGCCCCCTTGTTCATCTGCTATCCTGCTTTCTGTTTTACTCTTAATTCTTTCAATAATAACTCTACCATACACTTTACCAGGTACACTCAACAGACTTATTCCCCTATAATTTTTGCACTCTCTTTTGTCCCCTTTGCCTTTATACAACAATAATAATAATAATAATAATAATAATAAAAACATACATACAAAACATGAACTATACAACCCTGTTAGTGTATGTACTTCTAAAGTATTATAGATCACAATAAAATTTATAAAACATAAACCAACCAACTGGTAGAAACTTTATTATGTTAAATATTAACTGTGTTGTCTTAAATCCTCTCAAAGTTTGATGGAGGTTAATAAGATGGTCGAGTTTCATAGTGAAATGTTTCTTTAATTTTCTGGTTACTATGACGTCACTGACCAGTTCGTCACCACAAATAACACATTTTGGCTGAACATTAATTTTTATCACTGCACGAAGTAAATCCCAGATCAAAATATCTGTCCAAATATAGATGACTTCTTTTTTTCAAAATCACATCAGTTTCACCGGAATAGACAACTGTTCTTTATTTTACACTCATATTTCTACCTTTGTCTTCGTTTTCGACCTCATCACAATTATCTTCATGTTTACTCTTCTTCTTCACAATCTAGTCTGTATTTATAACGTATGTGGTCGTAGTAATATGAAAAAAGAGACTCATTATTAAAAACCAGTCACTGTCAGTGATGAAAACCAGTCACTGTCTTTGATAAAACCAGTCACTGTCAGTAATAAAAACCAGTCACTGTCTTTGATAAAACCAGTCACTGTCAGTAATAAAAACCAGTCACTGTCTTTGATAAAACCAGTCACTGTCAGTAATAAAAACCAGTCACTGTCTTTGATAAAACCAGTCACTGTCAGTAATAAAACCAGTCACTGTCTTTGATAAAACCAGTCACTGTCAGTAATAAAACCAGTCACTGTCTTTGATAAAACCAGTCACTGTCAGTAATAAAACCAGTCACTGTCTTTGATAAAACCAGTCACTGTCAGTAATAAAACCAGTCACTGTCTTTGATAAAACCAGTCACTGTCAGTAATAAAACCAGTCACTGTCTTTGATAAAACCAGTCACTGTCAGTAATAAAACCAGTCACTGTCTTTGATAAAACCAGTCACTGTCAGTAATAAAACCAGTCACTGTCTTTGATAAAACCAGTCACTGTCAGTAATAAAAACCAGTCACTGTCTTTGATAAAACCAGTCACTATCAGTAATAAAAACCAGTCAAGTATTGGACGACACAAAATATAAAGATGTAAAGAAAGAAAATGATCGTAAATCAAAAATAACAAATGACTATTATATAAATTCACTTTCCCGACACTATCATCCTGGGTGACACTATCATCCTGGGTGACACTATCATCCTGGGTGACACTATCATCCTGGGTGACACTATCATCCTGGGTGACACTATCATCCTGGGTGACACTATCATCCTGGGTGACACTATCATCCTGGGTGACACTATCATCCTGGGTGACACTATCATCCCGGGTGACACTATCATCCTGGGTGACACTATCATCCTGGGTGACACTATCATCCTGGGTGACACTATCATCCTGGGTGACACTATCATCCTGGGTGACACTATCATCCTGGGTGACACTATCATCCTGGGTGACACTATCATCCTGGGTGACACTATCATCCTGGGTGACACTATCATCCTGGGTGACACTATCATCCTGGGTGACACTATCATGGGTGACACTATCATCCGGGTGACACTATCATCCGGGTGACACTATCATCCGGGTGACACTATCATCCTGGTGACACTATCATCCTGGGTGACACTATCATCCTGGGTGACACTATCATCCTGGTGACACTATCATCCTGGGTGACACTATCATCCTGGGTGACACTATCATCCTGGGTGACACTATCATCCTGGGTGACACTATCATCCTGGGTGACACTATCATCCTGGGTGACACTATCATCCTGGGTGACACTATCGTCCTGGGTGACACTATCGTCCTGGTGACACTATCATTCCTGGGTGACACTATCGTCCTGGGTGACACTATCATCCTGGGTGACACTATCATCCTGGGTGACACTATCATCCTGGGTGACACTATCATCCTGGGTGACACTATCATCCTGGGTGACACTATCATCTGGGTGACACTATCATCCTGGGTGACACTATCATCCTGGTGACACTATCATTCCTTCGGTGACACCTATCATCCGGGTGACACTATCATCCTGGGTACACTATCCTGGGTGACACTAATCGGGTGACATATCCGGTGACACTATCATCGGTGACACTAATCGGTGACACTATCATCGGTACACATCATCCCGGTGACACTATCACCCGTGAACTATCATCCGGTGACACTCATCTGCTCTCCTGGGTGACACTATCATCCTGGTGACACTATCTCCTGGGTGACACTATCTCTGACAACTACCTGGGTGACACTATCTCTGGGTGACACTATCGTCCTGGGTGACACTATCATCCTGGGTGACACTATCATCCGGGTGACACTATCATCCTGGGACACTATCATCCGGGTGACACTATCATCCGGGTGACACTATCATCCAGTGACACTATCATCTGGGTGACACTATCATCCAGGTGACACTATCATCCTGGGTGACACTATCATCTGGGTGACACTATCTCCTGGGTGACACTATCCTGGGTGACACTATCTCCGGGTGACACTATATCCTGGGTGACACTATCATCCTGGGTGACACTATCATCCGGGCATATCATCCGGGTGACACTATCATCCTGGGTAACACACCCGGGCTTTCCTGGGGCACTATGCTTCCCTGGGCCTATCATCCTGGGTCACTATCATCCTCACTTCTCTCCTTCTCGGGACACTACATCGTGACACTAATCTGGGTGACACTTATCCTGGGGACATCCGGGGACACTATCATCCGGTGACACTATCATCCGGGTGACACTATCATCCGGTGACACTATCATCCGGGTGACACTATCATCCCGGGTGACACTATCATCCGGGTGACACTATCATCCGGGTGACACTATCATCCTGGGTGACACTATCATCCGGGTGACCTATCATCCGGGTGACACTATCATCCGGGTGACACTATCATCCTGGGTGACACATATCCGGGTGCCTATCGGTGACACTATCATCCGGGTGACACTACATCCTGGGTGACACTACACCGGGTGACACTATCATCCTGGGTGACACTATCATCCTGGGTGACACTATCATCCGGGTGACACTATCATCCGGGTGACACTATCATCCGGGTGACCTATCATCCGGGTGACATATCATCCGGTGACACTATCATCCGGGTGACACTATCATCCTGGGTGACACTATCATCCTGGGTGACACTATCATCCTGGGTGACACTATCATCGGGTGACAACCTGTGACACTATCCTGGGTGACACTATCATCCTGGGTGACACTATCATCCGGGTGACACTATCATCCGGGTGACACTATCATCCGGGTGACACTATCATCCGGGTGACACTATCATCGGGTGACATCTATCATCCGGGTGACACTATCATCCGGGTGACACTATCATCCCGGTGACACTATCATCCGGGTGACACTATCATCCGGGTGACACTATCATCCGGGTGACACTATCATCCTGGGTGACACTATCATCCTGGGTGACACTATCATCCTGGGTGACACTATCATCCTGGTGACACTATCATCCTGGGTGACATATCTTGGGTGACACTATCTCCTGGGTGACACTATCATCCTGGGTGACACTATCTCCTGGGTGCACTATCTCCTGGTGACACTATCTCCTGGGTGACACTATCTCCTGGGTGACACTATCATCCTGGGTGACACTACATCCTGGGTGACACTATCTCCTGGGTGACACTATCATCCTGGGTGACACTATCATCCGGGTGACACTATCATCCCGGGTGACACTATCATCCTGGGTGACACTATCATCCTGGGTGACACTATCATCCTGGGTGACACTATCATCCTGGGTGACCTATCATCCCGGGTGACACTATCATCCCGGGTGACACTATCATCCCGGGTGACACTATCATCCCGGGTGACACTATCATCCCGGGTGACACTATCATCCCGGGTGACACTATCATCCCGGGTGACACTATCATCCCGGGTGACACTATCATCCTGGGTGACACTATCATCCTGGGTGACACTATCATCCTGGGTGACACTATCATCCTGGGTGACACTATCATCCTGGGTGACACTATCGTCCTGGGTGACACTATCGTCCTGGGTGACACTATCGTCCTGGGTGACACTATCATCCTGGGTGACACTATCATCCTGGGTGACACTATCATCCTGGGTGACACTATCATCCTGGGTGACACTATCATCCCGGGTGACACTATCATCCCAAGTGACACTATCATCCTGGGTGACACTATCATCCCAAGTGACACTATCATCCTGGGTGACACTATCATCCTGGGTGACACTATCGTCCTGGGTGACACTATCGTCCTGGGTGACACTATCGTCCTGGGTGACACTATCGTCCTGGGTGACACTATCATCCTGGGTGACACTATCATCCCGGGTGACACTATCATCCTGGGTGACACTATCATCCTGGTGTAAACAGCCTACCCAGAGGCTGTTTCAAACTGCGCGGCACTATGGTGCTGCCCTCTATAGGCCTATCAAGGTCGGGCTGGTCAGCCATGCTTCTCTCTCACTTCTACGGCCTCCTCACTGAACCAGGTTCTACCCAACTGGCTCCCGGTCCCCTCGCACTCTGTCCCCGTGTATTCCTACACCTTGCCATTAATAAACTGAGTCTAGTCATCGGCCGTATCTCTGCACCTACGCTACCATTCTACTGCCCAAAGTAAGCAGCCAAGAAGTTAGACTTAACAGTGGTGACAGCAGTGGTTCACGGCAGAGTGTGTGTAGGGGACCCACCGCCCAGTCGATCATCCGACCAAGCCAGTCATATCCAGGTCATCTGCTGGCTTCTCGCATCATCCGTAGCTTCTAGCGTCTCCTGGGTGCCTGAGTCAGAGCATCGTCCACGATTTTCCACAAAATCGCGACATAGGGCGTCATCTCCAGCTCCCAGCCTGAAGCAGTCACGTGTGTGTTCATCTCTATTCTACAACTCTCCAGTATTCTCCTACACCCTTCTGCATCCAGCAGCGTCTCGACGCCCTTCCTACAGCTACAAGAGACGCGAGGTGAGGTCGTTTTGGGGTGTGGTGGTGGTGCGTCCACGAGTGTCTACCTCAGGGCGCCGCTGCCTGCCTATCTCCCACCACAACCACCTGCTCTCACTCCTTGCTACGTTTCTACGCTCCCTCTACCCAGCTCGTCGCCTGTGTGTTGTTTTCTCCGAGTTCTTAAAGAAGCCAGCCCTGGCTTGACCACGTGGGAACCCATCGTGGTTGTCCCAAGCCAAGCCTAGTGTTCCCAGCACCTCGTTCCACCCTTCCTCCAGCTTCAGCAGTGGTTTAATTTTTGTTATTTTCACCAGTATCTCAACATTTCCCCCCAGTGAAACCTGTAAAGTAACATCTTAGTCATTGTTGCAGTCCCTTGAAGTAATTCTGGCATTCTGAAAAAGTCCTTTTCTGTAGTAATTTCCCCGTGTCCGTCTGCGCTTCCTAAGCCACGGTCAGCAACGCTCTCAGACGCGTTCCCAGTGTAAACAAAACGCCGCTCTCTCAGCTGGCGAGTTTCTGTGTTTTTTTTAGTAATTAGTTTAGTTAGTTTGATATCTTTATTATGCACCCCATACCCATCCTGTGGGCGGTAGTCAAAAGATTACAGAGGTACATAATGGGTCCAGGGACTGGACCTCAAAGTTTGATGGCTGAGCAAGTTACAAAGGTAATGAACTCAGATGGTCACAATCATGACAAGTTACAAAGGTATTTGCAGATTACAGAGGTATATATAGGGTCCAGAGACTGGGCCCCAAAGTTTTGATAGCTGAACAAGGTACAATGGTAATTAATTCACTAGTTACAAGGTAATGAATCATGTAAGTAAATTTACTTACGTCTGTACATGGTTGCACTCATGAACAAATTATAAAGCAATGAGCAATCTATTAGTCTACACCCAGCCACAACTGTAATGAGTTATTGGTGCAAATTTTAATTGTTGGGTCACACACACACACATATACATATACACATACACACGCATACATGTATATACATACACACATACACATACACACATGTACATACACACACACACACACACACACACACGTGTCAATGCTTTATTTACAGGGAGCAAAGTCAGGGTATTTTTCCAGAATGGTCTGTAATATACCACTGTGGATAAAATACTTTGACATATCTTGAACATTTCTGAATGAGTAGTCTCTGAATTCATTAATTTTATCGCACTCCAGTACATAATGACGCAGGGTGTGACAATAATCCAACTGGCAAAGTTTACATCTTGTTTGGTCTACATCTGGTGGTGGTGATTTAACCTGCCAAAGATACTTGTAACCCAGCCGGAGGCGGGCGAGTAGTGACATCCAAGAGTCTGCTTATTTTGTTGGATGCACCATAGACATGTGGCTCCTCCTGCATGATAGAATGATGATAGATGGACTGACTGGTGTCAAACTCCCTGAGTCTTAAGTCAATAAAATTCAGTTGAAGTTCTTTTCGTATTATTGTTCTCAAACTGCTAACTGACAAGCCAAGATTGTAATCTACCCCCTCTTTGAAAGCATAAAACTTAGCCAATTTATCAGTTCTATCATGCATCTGAAGACCAATGTGAGATGGAATCCACAGCATGTGCACTCTGACTCTACTATCCAGAATCCTACCATACCTGTGCCTGGCTTCTGACACGAGCATGCTACAAGTTATACTTGATGAGTTGAGAGCATTTATGGATGACAGAGAATCAGTTACAATTAGAGAGTTAACCTTAGATACATGGACGCATTTGAGTGCAAGGAGTATGGCAAACAGTTCTGTCTGAAGGGTAGAGGCCCAGTTATTGATGCGTGCTCCAATTTCTTTAAGAGAGCCATCACTCTGTATGACAACAGCAGCACTACCAGCTGCACCAGTGGATTGGTGAACAGAACCATCAACGTAAATAATTTGTGAGAGAGTGTGCTGTTTGGCTAAATTATCAATACAGTTTAAGGCATCATGTTTGGCTTCAAGGCGAAGCTTTGGTTGTGATTTAAGAAGTAGTTTGGGGAAATGGAGGGTTGGTAGTTTGGAATGGGGTAATATTCCATGGAGCGGAGAAGTGCCGCTGTTGCCTTACTTGCCACAGATCATGTATCTGATTCATGCGGAGGTCGGTTCCAGTTTTTCGATCCATCTGGAGGGATGTTCACCAGTGCTGAGGAAAGTTTGGAGGCTTCTGTGCATGGGTTTGAATGGGCTTGCCTGAGCATATTAACCCCAATTAGGATATTTCTTTCAGTAACACGATCTCTGATGCTTGGAATATCAAGTTCTTTCTGCATATTTAAAATTTTGGCAGTACGAGGGCATCCTAAAATGATCCTCATTGCTTCGTTCTGCAGTTTTTCCAACCCTCCAAGCTTCCAGTCAGACACAAGAGCAAGTAGTGGGGCAGCATAATCAACTAATGATCTAATATAAGCAAGATACATCATTTTCACAATTTTAACATTAGCACCATACCTGGGGTGAAACCCTGCCACAACTCTAAGTGCTCTCAGCCTTTCTTTGTATTGACGACAAAGTCTCGTTACAACAGGTCCAAGTAGTGGGACCTCAAAGCCTAGATACCTGTATCTGTTTACATATTCTAAAAGAGACCCATCATGCAACTGGATCTGGCGAACTGTGCCTCTCTGTCGAGGAGGACGCCTATTGAGTATCTTTGTTTTATCAGTAGAGATTATCAACCCCAGGTCTTGACACGAGGCTAGTACATGGTTAAGGATGTTTTGGGTGTTGGAGAACGGTGGTGTGAATCATTATATCATCAGCAAAACTGATCATATAATGATGGGGCTGGCTAGGCATAGCATTAAGTAAGGCATTAATTAGAATATTGAATAGAGTGGGACTGAGCACACCTCCCTGTGGGGTTCCTAATTCAAAGTCTTTAGTTATACTTCTATGCCCCTGGAACAACACAGAAGACTTTCTGTTGGACAGGTAGCCTTTAATCCAGCGGAGAAGCCATCCTCCAACATCCATTCTGGCAAGTTCACTAATGATTACATGTCTGTTGGCAACATCAAAAGCAGATTTAAGGTCAAGGAAGGTAGTGTATGAGCTGTCAGTGTGCAGAGTGAGAAAGGTGGCTATGCATTGGTGCACACTCCTTCCATGCATGAAACCATGCAACCGGGGGACAAAAATGTTTGATTCTGTACATGAGACGATTAAGAATCATCCTCTCAAATGTTTTACATAAGCAGCTAGTAAGAGATATTGGCGAAATGAATTTTGTTGATTGGGCTTAGGAATGGGAATGATGAGGCTGTTGGTCCAAGATTTAGGAGCTCCCCAGTTACATAGCTCATGTTGTATAATTCGAGTAAAGGATTGCCTGGTACTCGACACAGCAATCTTAGTATATTGTAGGTAATACCATCCTCACCAGGTGACGTGGAGTTGCCTTTAGTTAGTGCTGCATCAAGTTCAAAGTCAGTGAAAGGAATGTTACAGTCATCTTCCTTGCTGAGCATAAAACAAACAAGTCTCTCCTAGCATCATATTTGTCATTTAATTTCGCCTGTGTGGTACTGGGAAGATTTTCATAGCTTGATGTAACAGCCCAAGCACTGACTAGCTCATTCGCCTATGTAAGGGATGAGGGTGTGCAATCTGACCGGTTCTGTTACCCTTAATTCTATTTATGTCCCTCCATGCTAGGCTAAGTGGGTGTGAGCATTGAGACCATTGACAAATTTTTCCCAGTCAGTTTGCCGCAGCTCTGTCATACGCCTCTTGAGCAGCAAGGGCAGTTTGAAAGAGCCTCAGCATTCCAGGGTACGATGTTTTCTATAGGCTAGGCCTATTCTGCGAGCAGTACGTTTCAGTGTTCAAGTTTAAGATCATTGTAATAAGTATGGTTATTATAGGAGGTATGATTGTTATGAAGTTGGTTGGGTTAAGAGTTCCAGGAGGTTTTTGAGGCGGCTCTAAGTAGTTCTGAATACTGCTCACAGTGTCTCAATTAATTTTTTTTTCTCTCCATATTATTTCTTTGCCATATTTTTGTTTAGGCTCATTCACCTGTGTTTTGCTTTCTGTTAATGTTTATGCCTTGTCATTGAGTGCATTATCAGTTCCTGTTATTGAATTTTCAGGAACCTGCTTATTTGCCATTATTGCAATAATTACCTGTGAAATTTCATACTTTTGAACCAGAATTTACTTGACAATTTTTTTCTTATGTCGGAGTACACTCATTTACCACCTGTAATTTTTGCCCCTATTATTATTGATTTTACCATTTTTGCATTTTATTAATTGCATTTTAGTGTGGAATTTGGCAATTCTTGATACAGTAAATTTTTGTGACTGTTTTTATACCATTGAAGACTGATTTTATCAATTGTTTTGTCACCTTACCTTGCTGCAAGTGAATTCATATTTTTCATTGCCATACCTAATTGCAGCTGCCAGCACCCACAACATTTTGCTGTGTGTTGAGCAAGCCTGCACTGCAGTAGTGTATGTAATACCCAGTTTTCATTTTAATTTGCAAACTTTTGTTAATTCTGCTACTTGTTAGTTCATTCATTTTCATGCAAGTTATCTCTGCTTTTGTTCTGTGAACACCCCAGCAATTAATTCACTTGTATCCAAAATTTACCTTGAGTTTCAGAGAGTACCATTCTTTTTTTTTTGACGTAATTCACGCATTTTTTAACAAATAAGCAGTTTTCGAGTAACACCGTGTTGTGTCCTCTCTGATTCTGTTGAGTTCTAGCCGTTTGCATATCAATTCTTGCTTTGATCCCTTTCCCTTTCTCCGTGACTTATTTTGTACTTATAACTGACGCTATGACTCAGAAATGCGGTGGCCGTCGCGGTGCCCAAGTTTCTGCCACAGATGGCACTGATGCCTCTCCTGTTGGGTCCCATCAGGGGGAGGACAACGCCTCCATAACGATTGGCCAGGCAGTAGCCCATATCGCGGCCACGAATGGCACTTCATGTCATTCCCGCCCGTCCCTTTTGTTCGACGGTCGCGCCAGTATGTTGGAGACTTGGTTTAAATCGGTCGAGATGACAGTTAACCCTTTGACTGTTTCGGACGTATATATACGTCTTACGAGCCAATGTTTCGGACGTATTTATACGCCTAAATTCTAGCGGCCTCAAATCAAGCAGGAGAAAGCTGGTAGGCCCACATGTGAGAGAATGGGTCTGTGTGGTCAGTGTGCGCAGTATAAAAAAAATCCTGCAGCAAGCAGTACATAATGAGAAAAAAAAAACTCCGACCGTTTTTTTGGATTAAAATGCCGTCTTTGAGGTGTATTTTCGTATAGTATTTATGGTTGTATTCACTTTTTCATGGTCTCATTTGATAGAATGGAAAACATATTACAGGAATAGAGATGATTTTGATTAGTTTCATGTTGTAAACGATCTTGAAATTGAGCTCAAAGTAGCGGAAATGTTTGATTTTGCCAATGTTCAAAAGTAAACAAATCACACACGCGTCCAATCCACATCAACTGGTGAGTCTAATATTCTTTCACAAGTGCACAGATATTATTTATACAGTTTTTACAATAATGCAATAGTCTGCATAACAATAAATCTTCTATTTTTGTGTGAAAAAAAAATAAAAATAGAAAGCAAGAGTAATGTAAGAGGGGCCTAAAGACGTGACTAATGAACAGATAACATCTTATTTTAGTGCTAGGGATGTCTGCATTGTTTATTCTGGACCCTATTTTGAAATTGACATCTTTTTTATTTTGCATGAAATTGGCAAAATTGCCATTTTCTGACCACTTTATTGGGTAGTTGAAATCGGTAAATTGGTGATTTCTTGTACTCAATCGATAGAACAAATGGAGTTCTAAAGAAATAGCTATGAGTTTGGTCGACTGTCCCAATGGAATTGGCCTAAAATAGGGTTCAAAGTCGGCGAAATTGCCGATGCGTATATATCACTGACATCGCTAACTTTGCGAGAGCGTAATTCCGTAAGTTGTCAATCAAATTTCATACTGTTGGTGTCATTACAATCGGGAAAAGATTCTCTATCATTTCATAAGAAAAAATTATTTATTTATTTTTCCAAAATTTTCCGACATAGAATGACAGTTTCAGAATGGGGCCTCCAACAGTCAAAGGGTTAAAGGACGAACCGATAACCCCACTGACGCGCACTATGTAAACACTGCCGCGGTGGCTGTGGACACATACCTAAGTGTTATCACTTCCTTCTTAGACTTGGTGGAAGTGTGTGATTTGCAGTCATGGCCCAAGCTTAAGGAAGCATTCCGTAATTACTTCCGGCGCAGGCATCAGCTCCATTACCTTGACATTATCACTAGCGTCTTGAATGAGTGCCAATCCCCGGATGAAAGCCCCCTCGCTTGCGTCTGTCGTTTCCAGTGAGCATCGTTAGATTTTATTGACATTATGAAGGATAGCAAGTGGGTCACTGGTGACGGTAGTATAAAACTCGAAGACATCATCCCCATGATCGTCGGAGGCGTCATACGGAGAGATGCCCCATCTCCATGATAGGATTGACGAATTAGGGCTCGGCCCCAAGGAACACATCCTGGGCGCCTTTAATGCCATCGATAAAATTAAACCGCCGGGCGAGAAAGACAAGGCTTGTCGCCCTGCTGGTACTACCTTGCAAGTCCTTCAATCGTCAACTCTTGTGTCGCCGCCTGTGCAACCCCCTGTCACTTTTGCTGCAGCCAGCAGACAAGGCTAGGACGAACAGCAAACCGCAGACCAAGCCGAATCAAAACGGCAGGTCAGGTTATGACCGGTGGGCTAGCAAGACGACTTTGCCAGCGTCTCCTCCATCTAAGTCCAAGCATCATAAGCGCACACCGCCGTCAGCACCACCCGCGAAGCGCGTAGTTACCTGTTTTAACTGCGGTAAAAGAGGTCATTGCCGTTCTGAGTGTTATAAGCCTTAGCCCCCACGCCGTGATAATCACCGTCCCCGTGCACAGCACCAAGAGGGCGATTGTGTTTACCACCATACATCCAGTCATACCTCCAGTGAGTGCCACAAGTTGCGTAGCATCTTGTCGGCGCACCACGGCAAGCGCTCCCCGCCCAGAGCCCGAGCTAGCCGGAGCCCCTCCAGTAGTTCGGGGGAAGACACGCCAGAAAAATCACGCAAAGAGATAGTCACCCTGTTGGTGTCGCTGTATTCCGTCCCTGTCCGCAATGCATTCGCCGCCCTGTGCAGCGACACGCATGCCGACAGCACGGAAACAGAGTGCCTCGACGCTGGTGTCGAGACTAGAACCGTACCTTCCAGGACGTCGAGTCGCTCCACCAAGCGTCGAGCCTCTAGCAGCCAGGACTCCGGAGACCTAGTCAGCCCGTCATGCCTTCACGTTCGGTATGACAGCCCGTGTGGACCTCTCGTTGAGTCCACACTTCATCGGAAGCCTATTCAGCTTTTCCTTGATACAGGTTCTTTGGTTAACGTTGTCCGTTCCACCCTCTTCCGTGACATTTGTCTCCATGCAGCCATGCTGACCGAGCCGTCTGCTATTCAGACATTGCGAGGCATTTCAGGTAGCCCTCTCACGGTCCGTGGTTGTACAACCTTAGAATTTACGATCCATGATCACAAGTGGTCAGCAAAGTTCTTAGTTGTTGATGACATCGTCTTCCCAGGCGATTTGCTCATTGGTTTCAAGACCATGGCAGACCTTAGATCCGTTTAGATCCAGCTAAGTGGAAAGCGGATTTTGACATAGTGGACGCGGCCTTCTGGGGTGTATGCTTGGGTTCCACTACCTGCCACTCTGTCTCTGAGTACATCCAGTGCTTGGAATCATTGGAAACCCGTGGTTTCCGTCGCACATCCTCCATGAGGTCGGCCTCTTGTCCTGACCAACCTCATAAGAGAGCTCGTATCTCGTCACCTCCTGACCATCAGCACTCAGTTATCAGTGAAACCCAGTCTGGGGACGCCCTTTCTGACCATCACTCTAACTCTCGCGCTGTTGTAGAGGACGACAGTTGTCAAGCCCAGTCTCCCTGTCGGCAGGCAACTGTCTGACTCGTCTCATGGCATCAGCGAGCAGAGTTACTGCCTGTACAAAGTATGACATCACTTTGTCGGCTAATTCGCTCACTCCTGTTACGGTGTATGTGACAAGAGCTTGCAAAGGAGATCACGTGCTAGTCAACGACACGTGCAGAGTCAAGGGCCTCTCCTTGAGCCGTCCTTGCACACTGTGAGTCGTAGTAAGTTGCAAGTCCTTGTCGGTAACTTGCAAAGTCGAGAATTCCCCCTGAGGAAGGATACTTCACTTGTCGACCTCGTCAGATTCCCTCTCCCAGTGAGCCATGTTTCGCTCTCACTCTGGCGGCCTACCTACTCGAGACAGGTTCTACCCTTGCTGGCTCCCGGGTCCCCTCACGCTCTGCCCCCGTGTATACCTACACCTTCCCATTAATAAACTGAGTCTAGTCATCGGCCATATCTCTACACCTACGCTACCATTCTGCACTAGACGTAAGAAGCCAAGAAAATAGAGTTAACACCACCAATACCTATGTAAATCTGCAATGAAATAAAATTTACTTTACTTTACTTTAAGCAGTAATATATCACAACAATGAACTACAATTACATATTCGCCTTCAATTTTTGCAAGATCTGTTGGTCTAAAAAAAAGACTTGTTTGGCTTTTTGGGGACTCCCAGGAACATAACCCTATTTTTCCCATAAGTTCCTCTAATTATCTAACATGATTTCACCTAACACAATGTTTTCAGGACCATAACTACCGTGCTAAATGAGGGTCTACTGTATGTGTTACCTATAACCAAACCCCTTTCTATACAAAGTTCAATCAAATGCTCCCCATTATCATTTACACCTGGTACAACAAACTTACCTACCACACCCTCTCTAAACGCTTCTCCTACTTTAGAATTTAGGTCCCCTACCACGATTACTCTCTCACTTAACTCAAAAGTTCCTACACACTCGCTTAACATCTCCCAAAATCTCTCTCTCTCCTCTACACTCCTCTCTTCTCCAGGTGCATACACACTTATTATAAGTCATTTTTCGCATCCGACCCTTATTTTAATCCACATAATCCTTGAATTTATACATTTATGTTCCCTCTTCTCTCTCCATAACTTATCCTTCAACATTATTGCTACCCCTTCCTTAGCTCTAACTCTCTCAGATACTCCTGACTTAATCCCATTTATTTCTCCCCACTGAAACTCGCCTACCCTTCAGCTTTGTTTCGCTTAGGGCTACGACATCCAACTTCTTTTCATTCAAAACATTAGCAATCATCTCTTTCTTATCAACCTCAGTACATCCACGCACATTCAAACATCCCAATTTTATGAAGTTTTTCCTTATCTTGTTTTTAGTAATTTATACAGGAGAAGGGTTACTAGCCCATTGCTCCCGGCATCTAGTCGCTTTCATACAACACGCATAGCTTACGGAGGAAGAATTCCCACAATGCTCTGCATATTAGTGGCTTTTGGCATGTACACCCCATTTATATCCAAAACTATGTACATCTTTGTATCATGTCACAATAAAATTATTATTATTATACAGTGGACCCCCGGATTACGTGATTAATCCGTTTCAGAGGGCTTAACTTAAACCGAATATAACTTAATCTGAATCTATTTTTCCCCATAAGAAATAATGGAAATTCAATTAATCCGTTCCAGACACCCAAAAGTATTAAAATAAATATTGTTTACACATTAACTTACACAGTACATGTATATATAAATTACCACTAATAAATACAACAGTGTAGTAACTTAACACTTACCTTTATTGAAGAGTTGTTGATGTGTGGAAGATGGAAGGAGGGGGGAGGAAGGAGTAGTATGCTAGTGTTTGGAAAGGAAATAACCTTCCATTAACACTGCAGGTACCAAGTTCTTTTCTGGGGTTACTGGCCTTTTCCTTTTAATGCCACTAGGACCAGGTTGAGAGTCACTGGACCCCTCTCTAACCAAAAATGGGTCTAGGGAGCTCTGTGTCTGGCATTTCTTTAAAACATCCCTGAAATGGGACAACACATTGTCATTGTACATGTTGCCAGCAAGGCCTGCAACAGCTTTGTTATGGTGAAAATCATCCATAAAGCCTTGCACATCAGTCCATTTGGCACAGATCTCCCTAATCCTTAAAGAAGGCACTGTCTTACATCTCTGTTCCTCCTCCTCCTCCTCCTCTGGACCATTTTCCTGAACTGTGGTCTGTTGCTGTTGCAGATGTAGGTCTTGCAGATCTGCAGTGGTTATCTCTTCATTGTCCTCCTCCACCAACTCTTCCACATCCTCAGTACTAACATCGAATCCCATGGACTTCCCCAGTGCCACAATTGCTTCCACAACAGGCTCAGGCTCCTGAGGCTCATCCCCAAAACCTTAAAAATCCCTCTCTGGGACACAGTCTGGCCACAATTTTCTCCAGGCAGAGTTCAAAGTCCTGGTAGTCACTCCCTCCCAAGCCTTATCTATAAGGTTTATGCAATGGAGGATACTGAAATGATCTTTCCAAAAATCTTTTAGGGTCAAATTAGTGTCTGAGGTCACATCAAAGCACTTTTGAAAAATTACTTTGGTGTAGAGTTTTTTAAAGTTTGAAATGACCTGCTGGTCCAAGGGCTGGAGGAAGAGTGGTTTTAGGGGCAAGAACTTCATTATGATGAACTTAAAGTCCTCCACAATTTGCTCTTCCAAGTCTGGAGTATGACCAGGAGCATTGTCCATTACCAGGATGCACTTGAGGCCCAATTTACTTTCCTCAAGATATTTCTTCACACTAGGGCCAAAAGCTTCATGGAACCAATCAAAGAAAATTTCCCTAGTGACCCATGCCTTACTGTTTTCCTTCCACAACACACACAAATTAGCCTTAGCGACACTGCATTCTTAAACACTCTGGGATTTTCAGAGTGATACACCAATAAAGGCTTCACTTTAAAATCACCACTAACATTACTACACAACATAAGAGTTAGCCTGTCTTTCATAGGCTTGTGTCCTGGCATTGCCTTTTCCTCCTGTGTAATGAATGTCCTGTTTGGCATTTTCTTCAAAACATGCCGGGGATCCACTGTATAGCAGTTGCAAGCATAAAAAGAATGGATTATTATAAAAGTATCGTATGAACACATAGGGTGATGGTCACTCACCAAGAAACAATGCCACAATGGGTGAGGCCGCTGGGATGAGTTCCATATGACCGCAATTTTGAGGCAAATCACGAAACTTGAGGCTATATTTTGACAAAAAAATTAACGAAAATCGAAATTCACAAAACTTGAGACTAGAAATTCAAGGGTCCACTGTACTGTACTGTAATAATAATAATAATAATTATAATAATAATAATGAGCTTCAGAACATGGCCACTAGTTGGCACAGTGCACTCTCTTCGCTGTGGAAGCATTTTGCCATCTTTGCTTACATTTTACAGTCATTTGGCCAAATTTTTTTTCTAACCATGGGTCCTAAGTAAGTGCAAAGATAGTGCTGAGAAGAAAAAAAGAGGATGATTTCCATGGAATTAAAGCATGAAATCATAGATAAACAAGTGAGGTACAGTATACGGGTTGTGGGTGAAGCTCGCTCGTAACTCAGAGCAAAAAATTGACTGAGCGACGGGCTCGTATCTCGAAAACTCTTATGTTGGGACACTCATAAGTCAAGGTTCCACTGTACATAGAAAGCCACTTATTATGCAGAGAATTTTGGGGAAATTATGTCAATTTTGTCCCAGGATATGACCCACACCAGGTACCCATTTTGTTGATGGGTGAACAGGGACAACAGGTGTAAGGAAACACATCCAAAATTTCCACTCTTGACAGTGTGTGAAGCGAGAGCTTTGCATACCAGGCCACGGGCCACCTTAGCTAATAAAACCATCCTAGGTTAATCTAACCTCTGCCATCGACATAGTGCTTCTTTGTTTACAATGTCAGTGAGTGACATAATTCAATACCAAGTGTTCACTGGCTGAGATTTGCTATGCCAAAAAAATCAAGTTCAGTGGTTCTTCGACTAGCGGTGATTCCGTATAGCGGTGAATTCGTGTAATGAGCGCTTTTTTCGGTAAATATTTCCCTCGTGTAGAGGCCATTCCCTCGTGTAGCGGTCCGTACCAGACCTGTCCGCCTGCCCGCGCTTACGAGCCTCGCCAGTCTAGCGTTGTTTACCACTGACAGAACATTACCCAGCGCACTCTTTCAAACATTCACAATACTTTTGTTGTGTTTATTGGTGGTTCAGTGACTGTCACTGTGAAATAAGTCACCATGGATCCAAAGAAGCTTCCTAGTGGCACCCCTGTGCTAAAGAGAGTGATAAACACCCTCGAACTAAAGAAGGAGATAGTTGAAAAATATGAGTGGTATACATGTGAGTGAGCTTGCCAGGATGTACAAGAAAAACACATCTACTATCACCACTATCCTGGCAAAGAGAAATGAAATAAAGGAAGCTAATGTTGCAAAAGGGGTTGATATGTTAACGAAAAATAGATCGAAAACAGTGGATGAGGATGAGAAGTTGTTGGGGGTGTGGATCAATGAAAAACAGATAGCAGGTGATAGTATTTCCACAGCGATAATTTGTGAAAAGGCAAGCAGATATTGTCAAGACAATGCCTGGAACCAGTGGTGAGACGAGTGATTTTAAAACCACCAAAGGCTGGTTTGAGAGGTTTAAAAACGTAGTGGCATACACAGTGTTGTGAGACATGGTGAGGCAGCCAGCTCAGACAAACGTGCAGCTGAAAAGTTTGTGCAGGAATTCCAGGGGTTAGTAGACACTGAAAAATTCGAACCCCAACAAGTGTTTAATTGTGATGAAACAGGCCTGTTTTAGAAGAAATGCCCAACAGGACCTTCATTACTCAGGAGGAAAAGGCACTGCCAGGACACAAGCCTATGAAAGACAGGCTAACTCTTATGCTTTGTGCCAATGCCAGTGGTGATTTTAAAGTGAAGCCTTTACTGGTGTATCACGCAGAAAATCCCAGAGCCTTCAGAAACACAATGTTAACAGGAATAATTTGTGTGTGCATTGGAAGGCTAACACTAATGCATGGGTCACTAGGACTTTTTCATGGAATGGTTGACTGGAGTGTTTGGCCCTAGTGTGAAGAAATACCTCCTGGAAAAGAAATTGGGACTCAAGTGCCTCCTGGTACTGGACAATGCTCCTGCTCATCCTCACAACTTGGAAGACTATTTGTCTGATGAGTTCAATTTCATCAGAGTGAAGTTCTTGCCTCCTAACACCACTCCTCTCATCCAGCCCATGGACCAGCAGGTCATTGCAAACTTCAAGAAACTGTACACCAAAGCAGTGTTTCAGAAGTGCTTTGATGTGACCTCAGACACTGCATTGACCCTAAGAGAGTTCTGGAAAGATCACTTCAATATCGTCCATTGCATAGGCCTTATAGGTAAGGCTTGGGAGGGAGTGACTTCCAGGACTTTGAACTCTGCTTGGAGACCACTGTGGCCAGATTGTGTTGAAAAGAGGGATTTTGAAGGATTTGAGGCTGGCCCTGACCCTGACCCTGATGACCCTGTGCCTGTTGTGGAAGATATTGTGGCATTGGGGAACAGCCTGGGGTTGGAGGTGAGTGGTGAGGATGTGGAAGAGTTGGTGGAGGAGCACAGGGTAGACCTAACCACTGAAGAGCTGAGAGAGCTTCATCAGGAACAGCAACAGACGACATTTAAGGAAATTGATTCAGAGGAGGAGGTTGGACAGGGTGAGGTAGTAACTTCTTCTGAGATTAAGGAAATTTGTTCTATGTGAACTAAGGTGCAGACATTTGTTGAAAAACATCACCCTGAGCAAGCTGAAGCAAACCACATCTGCAACATGTTCAGTGACAGAACCTTGCCCCACTTCAGAAAAATGTTGAAGAGTCGGCAGAAACAGAGGACTCTGGACAGTTATTTTTCGAGGCAGGAATCCAGTGACTCTCAAGCTGGTCCTAGTGGCATTGAAAGAAAAAGAAGGAAGTAACCCCAGATAAGGACTTGTTACCTGAAGGGGCGGCTGAACCTCGTTTATCAACTTTTTTATTTGTCCACCAATTGCGCTCATGCTTCGTGTACTATTAGAAGCTTATATCGACCATCCTGTGAAGACATTTCAATAAAATCGGCCAAAAAGCAAATGAACCATGCAAGATTTACTAAAAATTACAAATATACTTAGGAGTGAGCTCCTCCGAAGTGGTAGTTGGAAAAGTGGTTTTGACACTTTCTGCTGATAAAACACTTTTAAGTCCATCGTTTCAGATGTACTAATTCTGTAATAAAGCTTATCTTTGTTCTAAAAAAAATACAGTTTGTAGGTTGCTTAACATTTAGCAAGATATCGGACTTTTACCCCCACACAAATCTGAAAATATTTGGGATACTACTTCAAAAAGGTACATTCGGATTGGTAAAGCAGTCATTCTTCTATGTTTGTTGTGAAAATCACTTCAATTCGTTCATTAATAATGATGGTACATGGCTAAATAGGTAACTAACTTACTTCCAAGATAATGGCTGAAGCGGTTGGCAGTCCGAGTACTCGGAAAAAAAAAATTCCCGAAAAAATACTTTGTTTTTCCATTTCTTCATCATCTATGAGTGTCTACTACAGTTTACCATCGCTAGACCCATTTTCTCTCATAATAGCGATGTGAGAATGGGAAAATAACCCTTATGGTCGGTGGTGACCCTTCCACTACCTGGCCATAGACCGTCATATTATGCCACATATTTATTCTGGTGTGTTTTTCATGTTTCTATGCTATTAATATGTCGCCTTATGTCATAATAGATCAATTGTAGTAAGTAAATAAACATTATTATTGATCTTAGCGTAAGAATAGAACAATTTGTTGGCTGGTGTGTCTTATCCGCCACATCGTAATTTATGCCTTGTCAGCACTTCTACCCAGAGAAGCCAGAGAAGCTTCCTGATTGGTTCTCAGACCATATTAGCCCCTCCCACTCTCCTATGATATCAAATGGTGAATTTGTATTATATTAGAGAGAAAATATAAGAAATTGATAGAAAAAACGGAAAAAAAAAAATTTTGCCGCGTCAGGCGCATGTTATGACAGGTGCCGTCACCACACATGTTATAAATTACTATAATTCCTTGTAGAAACATCGTATAATGATGAGAATTATACGAGGGTGTTGCCAGAAAGATCAGTTATTTTTCGGTAAGAAAATCTCAATTTTCGTAGTTTTTCAATTTTTTTTTTCTGAGCGCGCTCCATGTGTCAGCCCCCCTGAAATCTTTATGGAGGGGGATTCCCCTTCCAAACACTAACACCCTCCCCTTGTCCTAATCCCTATCTTCCAGATGCCTGCAACTCTCTTCAATAAAGGTAAGTAAATGTTATTTATTATTCTGTTGTAGTATTTATTATTTATTATGTACATATTTATAATTACATATGTGTTAATAATGTTGTTTTGTGTATGTAAAACTATAATTAACCCTTTCGGGGTTTCGGTCGTACTAGTACGGCTTACGCACCAGGGTTTTGGTCGTACTAGTACGCCTAAATTCTAGCGCCCTCAAATCAAGCAGAAACAGGCTGATAGGCCTAGATGTGAGAGAATGGGTCTGTGCGATCAGTGTGCGAAGTATAAAAAAAAATCCTGCACCACACAGTGCATAATGAGGAAAAAAAACTATGACCGTGTTTTTGGTTTAAAACATTGACTTTGCAGTCTATTTTTGTATGGTATTTATGATTGTATTCTCGTTTTCTTAGTCTCATTTGATAGAATGGATGATATATTACAGAAATAGAGATAATTTTGATTGGTTTCACGATGACAAGTACCTTGAAACTGAGCGCAAAATAGCAGAAATGTTTGATTTTTGCCTATGTTCAAGAGTAAACAAATCACGCCATGCGTCCAATACACATCAACTGGGTAGTCTAATATTCTTGCACAAGTGCGCTGATATTATTTATACCATTTTTACAATGATGCAGTTGTATACAGTAGAACGTCATTTAGCACGAGATTATGTTGCACGTTACCGGTATTGCACGATTTAAGATTTGCGACACATTATCATCTTACACGACGTAAAGATGATATTACACGGTTCGGCAGGAGGGAAAAATTTTGAGCGCATGGTTATTTACTGCCTAAGAATCCTCATGCTTTGAGGAAAAGGGAATTTGTTGTTTTTCCTTCCTGCAAACTAAGTTTATTCAGATACACGGGGCCAGGAGCTGAGTCTCGACCCCTGCAACCACAATTAGGTGAGTACAGTTACATACATTATCATACATAGCAGCATATGTGTAGAGAACCTAGGATAACCCAAGTCAGTCAATGGAAATACTGTCACTGACTTTTTTGGGTTATCCTAGGTTCTCTACACATATGCTGCCATGTATGATAATCTTCGTAACTGTATCTGTGTATACCTGAATAAACTTACTTACAGTTTGTGGGAAGGAAAAACAAGTAACCATTCTCACAAGCAGTCTTGTTACTACTACTGTTGTTGTGGTTCAGCAGACACCACCTGCCTTACCCACCCACCACGGACCCCACCATCCCAGCATTCGTACGTATTTCACGCTTCAAGTAGCCCTAGCTCAAGCCAGCTGTGTTTGTGAAGAATAAAATAACAGTGATTGTGTTTTTATCTTGAATTAAAAGAAAACAGATAGAGACATAGTCGAATGTTACTTGTACACATAAAAAGATTTTAACATAAGTTTGTGACTGACTGGCTGACTGACAGGCTGACTTGACTGACTAATGACTGACTGATTTGACTAGCTGACTGACTGACTGACTGACTGACTGACTGAACTTGACTGACTGAATGACTGACTGACTACTGAATGACTGACTGACTAATGACTTGACTGACTGAATGACTTGACTGACTTACTGAATGACTTGACTGACCTGAATGACTTGACTGACTATGAATGACTTGACTGACTTACTGAATGACTTGACTGACTTACTGAATGACTTGACTGACTTACTGAATGACTTGACTGACTTACTGAATGACTTGACTGACTTATGAATGACTTGACTGACTTATGAATGACTTGACTGACTTACTGAATGACTTGACTGACTTACTGAATGACTTACTGACTTACTGAATGACTTGACTGACTTACTGAATGACTTGACTGACTTACTGAATGACTTGACTGACTTACTGAATGACTTGACTGACTTACTGAATGACTTGACTGACTTACTGAATGACTTGACTGACTTACTGAATGACTTGACTGACTTACTGAATGACTTGACTGACTTACTGAATGACTTGACTGACTTATTGAATGACTTGACTGACTTATTGAATGACTTGACTGACTTATTGAATGACTTGACTGACTTACTGAATGACTTGACTGACTTACTGAATGACTTTACTGACTTACTGAATGACTTGACTGACCTACTGAATGACTTGACTGACTTACTGAATGACTTGACTGACTTACTGAATGACTTGACTGACTTACTGAATGACTTGACTGACTTACTGAATGACTTGACTGACTTACTGAATGGCTTGACTGACTTACTGAATGGCTTGACTGACTTACTGAATGGCTTGACTGACTTACTGAATGGCTTGACTGACTTAAAGTTAGACACTCAGTTCAACCATCGACTTCAGTTCAAGAACTTCTACTATTCACCTCAGCCCAGTAGGGCCACACCATCCATATCCACTCTTCACTACCATCCACAAACATCATTACCCACAATTTAAGGTAAGAATACTATTATTTCTATTGCATTTGTAGTCTTAAGCAGTAATAGATCATGACAATGCACTACAATTACATATCCACCTCAGCTCAGTAGGGCCACACCATCCATATCCACTCTTCACTACCATCCACAAACATCATTACCCACAATTTAAGGTAAGAAATACTATTATTTCTATTGCATTTGTAGTCTTAAGCAGTAATAGATCATAACAATGAACTAAAATTACATATTCGCCTTCAATTTTTGCAAGATATGTTGGCCTAAATAAACTTGTTTGGCTTTTGGGGACTCTCAAACACGTAACCCTATTTTTCCCATAAGTTCTGTTAATTATTTAAGACGAAATTATCTAACACGACTTTTTCAGGAACGTAACTATCGTGCTAAATGACGTTCTACTGTACATAACAGTAAATCTTTTATTTTTGTGAGAATAAAAATTCAAAATGGAAAGCAGAAGTAATGTAAAAGGGCCTGGAGACGTGACTAATGAACAGATAAAATGTTATTTGAGTGCCAGGAATGTCTGTCTCATTTATTCTGGACCCTATTTTGAAACTGGCATCTTTTGAAATTTGTGTGAAATTGGCCAAATTGCGAATTTCTGACCACTTTATTGAGTAGTTGAAATCGGTAAATTGGGTGTTTCTTGTATTCAATTGATAGAACAAATGGAATTCTAGCGAAATAGTTATAATTTTAGTAGACTGAAACATTGGAATTTGCCGAAAAAAGGGCTCAAAGTGGGCGAAATCGCCAATGCGTAAATGTCATCGATACCGCTAACTTCGCAAAAGCATAATTTCGTTAGTTTTCAATCAAATTTTATAATTTTGGTGTAGTTGTGATCGGAAAAAGATTCTCTATCATTTCATAAGAAAAAATATTTTTTTTTTCCCGAAAAATTTGCGACCCTGAGAACGAGTTTCGGAGAGGGCCTGGAAACCCCCAAAGGGTTAAAATGTATTTTTTGTGAATATTTTTGGGTGGAACGGATTAATTGTATTTACATTATTTCTTATGGAAAATAAGGTTTCAAATTACGAGCAATTCGTGTTAAGGCCTAGCTCCTGGAACGGATTATGAATGCTAGTCGAGGGACCACTGTATTATTTTTACAAATATAATACAGTGGACCCCCGGAGTTCATAATTAATCTGTTCCAGGGGGCGCTACTAACACCGAATATTACGACCTCCGAATCTATTCTCCCCATAAGAAATAATGGAAATTCAATTAATCCGTTTCAGACACCCAAAAGTATTAAAATAAAATATTTTTGTATATTAAATATACATTAAATTACACAGAAAACAATGAGACATGAAGAATAAAACAATAATAACATGACACTTACCTTTATTGAAGAGTACAGTGGTCCCTCGGTTTTCGTGTTTAATCCGTTCCAGAGGGAGGCACTAAAACTGAAACACACGAAAACTGAAGCCATTTTCCCATAAGAAATAATGGAAATTCAATTAATCCGTTTCAGACACCCAGGAGTATTAACAAAAATAATTTTTAGAGATTAAATATAGATTTACATACAGAAAAGAATAACAAATAAATATAAAGCACTAATAACATGTATAAATGAACATTTAACATCACACTTACTTTTATTGGCGACTCTTGTTGGTGTATGGAAGATGGAGAGGAGAGAGGGAGGCGAGTTTATTGTTGGGAGGCAGGACAAAATGCTTCAATTTGACACTAATATCAGCTCTACGGCTTATTTATCTATCACAATTCATCTAATATGACATAATAAACAATATAAATAACATAAAAACGTGATATACAATCTAGAATGAATAAAATATGTGTCTCATTACGAATGTGGTGGCGGCATACTCGGTCCAGCTATGAAAACATCTTCCTATTCTTTCATCCTTCAGACGCATTAGTATAAGAGAAACGGAGTTTGTAATGCTAACTGCATTAGATCACTTATTTCCAGTCACTTCAAGGTGTGAACAGAAATCATTCCTGTCCAGGCTGGCTGGTAACAACAACAGCAGCAGCAACAACAACAACTGCTTTGTTGACAAAACTACCGAAACTTCTACACTCTCATTCTCTCTCGTTTATTCATTTAATCTTGTTTACTCACCTCTCACTCTACATTAAGACTGCCTCTTACCACCACTGCCTCTCACCACCACTGCCTCTTACCACCACTGCCTCTTACCACCACTGCCTCTCACCACCACTGCCTCTTACCACCACTGCCTCTCACCACCACTGCCTCTCATCACCACTGTCTCACCACCACTGCCTCTCACCACCACTGCCTCTCACCACCACTGCCTCTCACCACCACTGCCTCTCATCACCACTGTCTCACCACCACTGCCTCTCACCACCACTGGCTCTCACCACCACTGCCTCTCACCACCACTGCCTCTCACCACCACTGCCTCTCACCACCACTGCCTCTCACCACCACTGCCTCTCACCACCACTGCAACTCATCACCACTGCCTCTCATCACCACTGCCTCTCACCACCACTGCCTCTCACCACCACTGCCTCTCATCACCACTGCCTCTCATCACCACTGCCTCTCACCACCACTGCCTCTCACTACCACTGCCTCTCACCACCACTGCCTCTCATCACCACTCTCACCACCACTGCCTCTCAGCACCACTGCCTCTCATCACAACCTCTACCACCGCTTCTTTCCAGTCACTTCAAGGTGTGAACAGAAATCATTCCTGTCCAGGCTGGCTGGTAACAACAACAGCAGCAGCAACAACAACAACTGGTTTGTTGACAAAACTACTGAAACTTCTACACTATCATTCTCTCTCGTTTATTCATTTAATCTTGTTTACTCACCTCTCACTCTACATTAAGACTGCCTCTTACCACCACTGCCCCTCATCACCACTGCCTCTTACCACCACTGCCTCTCACCACCACTGCCTCTCACCACCACTGCCTCTTACCACCAATGCCTCTCACCACCACTGCCTCCCATCACCACTGCCTCTCATCACCACTGCCTTTCATCACCACTGCCTCTCACCACCACTGCCTTTCATCACCACTGCCTCTCACCACCACTGCCTCTCACCACCACTGCCTCTACCACCACTTCTTTCCAGTCACTTCAAGGTGTGAACAGAAATCATTCCTGTCCAGGCTGGCTGGTAACAACAACAACAACAACAGCAGCAACAACAACAACAACTGGTTTGTTGACAAAACTACTGAAACTTCTACACTCTCATTCTCTCTCGTTTATTCATTTAATCTTGTTTACTCACCTCTCACTCTACATTAAGACTGCCTCTTACCAACATTGCCTCTCATCACCACTGCCTTTCACCACCATTGCCTCTCATCACCACTGCCTCTCACCACTCCTCATCACCACTGCCTCTCACCACCACTGCCTCTCACCACCACTGCCTCTCACCACCACTGCCTCTCACCACCACTGCCTCCCATCACCACTGCCTCTCACCACCACTGCCTCTCACCACCACTGCCTCCCATCATCACTGCCTCTCACCACTTTGCTACGATTTCTTTCTTTAATTCTATGGTGTTCCTCACTTTCTTTACCAAAGGACTGACACTAGGAGCTATCTTTGGGCCCGTGGTGGCATATTTAGCAGTCACACACAATAATCAAGGGCCAAAAACAATGGATTGTTAAGAAATGTTTTGTATGAACTCGCAGGATAATGTTCACTCAACCAGAAACAATGCTACACTGCCTGAGAATGTGCGTGGGAGGCGGGCTTGTGGGCTTTGTATGTGCGCTGGGCACTGGACAGGGTTCCGGACCAAGCACGAAAACGGAGGGAACACACGAAAACAGAGGGCAATTTTCCACGAAAAAACTACACGAAAACTGAAATACACGAAAACAGAGATACACGAAAACCGAGGGACCACTGTAGTTGATGTGGAAGACGGGAGGAAGAGGATGGAAGAGTTGCTTTTGTTTGGAAGGGGAATCCTTCCATAAAGACTTCAGGTACCAAGTCCTTTTCCTGGGTTACTTCCCTTATTTGTTTTTTTTAAAGCCACTAGGACCAGCTTGAGAGTCACTGGACCCCTGTTGCTCAAAAAGTGTTCCAGAGAGTTCTGTTTCTGGCGTATGTTTGGAATTGTGCCGGCAACAGGGTGTGTGTTTGGGGACAGGATAAGATAGTCCTTCAATATTTTGCTAATATTATCTATATGGCTTATTTATCTATCACAATTCATCTAATATGACATAATAAATAATATTAATAACATAGAAACATGATATATACTGTAAGAATGAATAAAATATCATGTAGTCATGAGGATCAAGTGCTATGCTTATGGTTTATAAGGGCCACTGAAAGATACACTAAATAGTGATGGGCCGCCAGACACACAGCGTTGCTGTCGCCTATAAAACCTGCAACAACAACACTGGAGGAAAGCAAGTTTTCTTCACTTTTCTATCACACCGCGAATCTCATTTGCTACACTGTTAATGCGACACTTATCGCCGCCGGCACAGGTCCTATCAACCCTGCTGCTTTATCACAACATATCGTAGAATCACTGAATCACTTAAGAAGACACATTTTCCCTCTCAGCCCTTTTTTACCACAGGGCTGGCACTAGGAGCTTTCTTTGGCCCACAGGCTTATTTAGCAGTGTTGTGCTAACAACAATGGAATAATATTATAATAATAATAATAATAATAATAATAATAATAATAATAATATTTTTATTTGGACATGATACAAAGAATTACATTTGGTTATTGAGATTACATGAGGCGTACATGGGAAAAAATCTTTAGTGTTTCTTTTTTAATTCCACTTTTTTTTTTTCCCTTTCGGTTTTTTGGTTTCCAAAAAACCAAATTTTTCCCGTTTTTCAATCCCCCAATTTAGGGGGGTTTCGAAAGGGCCTTTTTTCCAAATTTTAAAAAAAAAAAAAAATTCTTTCAAAAGGGGCCCGGAAAAAAATTTGCGATTTTTCCTTTTGGGCACCTTTTTTAAGGTTTTTCGGGTAAAATTAGTCACGCCTTTTTAGGGCCCAAAAATTTTATTTTCTTAAGTTTTTTTTATTTTTTAAAATTCACAAAAAAAAAAAGATTTTTTGTTTGGGGCCAAGGAATTTACTGGGCAATTTACCCCCCCCAAAATGGCTAAATAATAAGTAATTGAAGAAATTCTACCTTTGGTTTAAAAAAATTAATTTAAAAATTAAAATTTAAAAATAATAAAATGGTTTATTGAAAAGGGTCCCAAAGAAATTCCCATTTGGTTTTAAATTGGGAATTTATGAAGGAAAGGGTGAAAAAGGGCCCCTTTTGGGCAAGGGTTTTTTTGGGGCCGGGTTTAAAATTTAACTTAAAAACTAAATTGAAAATTTTTGGGGGTAGATCCCCCTTGGGTTTGGTGGTTTTTTGGGTTTGTTTGCCCATAGTTTAAACATCCCTTTTTAAAAACTTTTAGGTTTTGTATTTTTATCTTTTTTAAAATTAATTTAAACCCCGTTAAAAAAATTTTAAACCCCCTTTAATAATTTTTTAAAAGTTATTGGTTTGTTTTTTTTAAAATTTTAAGTAAATTTTTGGCATTTTTTCTAAGTTAAAAAGTTTGAATAAAGTTGAACATATAAATTAATTGAGCAATTTATTGTAGAATGAAAACTAATTGATGAGATAAAAATTTTAAAAACAATTAATTGATTGCATTTATTTTCCGGGCCCTATAATGAAAAGTGTTGTAAATAATTAAAAGGAAAGTATTATTCATAACAGGTTTTACATTCATTCATTGTTCATTCATACATTAAATTAATTAAATTAGTCGGGTTTTTTGTTAAGTGATTATTCTACTTTTGCTGGGAAGGGTTTGAAAAGGAACAATTAGCTTTGGGTGGGAAGGGGGTTTTTTTAGCATCTTTTTAAATTTGGGGGTTTACAGGTAGGGTTTCTTTGGCAATGACGGGTAATAAATTTCCCAAATTTTTTCATGCCTTTTATGTGCATTGATTTTTTACATGGCGTTAGGTGGACACGGGGGAACATCGGGAGTGATCTGTGTGCCCTAGTGTTAGGGTTTATTTTCCCCGGTAAAATTAGTAAGGAAAGTTTGGTGGGGGGTTAAAAATTCTGCATAGAGTGTTCTTTTGTATGTAAAAAAAGGCACAGAAAAAAGTATGGATTTTCTTGTATGGTGAGTAAGTTTGGGTTTTTTGAATATTGGTGGAGTATGTTGCCTGGGTGGGGAATTTGTTATCATTCTAACTGCTCCCTTTTTGTTGTGTTATTAGTGGTCTGAGATGAGTTATTGATGTGGGCCCCCATGGAATTCCATAGGTGAGGTGGGGGGGAAAATGGGGTGGGGGTATGGGAAAGGAGGCTGGTTTTGGAACATAGTACCGTACCCTTGGATGTTTTCCCCAGGTTTTTGAGACTTTTGGGATTTTTTGTTCGGGAAATTTTGGGGCCCACTGTAAAGATGTTTTCCCAAAATTTTTCCCCTCTGTGAGTTTTGCGATAGGGGCCCCGTTTATAAATTATGTTAAGGGGGTGCGTTTGTAGCTCTTTTCCCCCAAACGGGAAAAAAATGGGTTTTTTATCAATATTGGGGAAAATTTTGTTGGTCTCTTTCCAGGTAGATATTTTCTGCTTTCCCAGTATTTTGGTGTTGGCTAGTTTTCTGGGCTTGGGTGAGGAGATAACGATGTAGTGTCATCTGCAAAAGTATGGGTTTGAGTAGTTGAGATGCATTTGGTAGGTCGTTAATGAAATGAGAAAAGAGTAGTGGGCCAAGAACACTTCCTGTGGGACACCTACGGTAATAGTTTGCGCGGTGGGCTAGCTCCATTTGTGTACACATATTGGTTTCTGTTTCTAAGGTATGATTTTAGGTAGTTTAGGGAGTGTCCTCTTATACCATAGTGCGATAATTTTAAGTGTAAAGATCATGGTCAACTGTATCAAAAGCTTTACGTAAATCAATGAAGATTCCCACTGGGATTTCTTTTTCTCAAGGGCGGTGTAAATTATTTCTAACATGTGTATAATGGCATCATTTGTATTTTTATTAGGCCCGAATCCAAATTGACAGTGGTTGAGTCGTTGTTGGAGTGAGGTAGGAATATATTTGTCTATGAATTAATTTTCAAAGATTTTGGAGAGAAGGGTAAGTTAGATATCGGCCTGAGTTATTCAGGTCTGCTTGATCTCCTCCCTTATGTATTGGGGTGACCCTCGCTATTTTGAGTATTGATGGGAAGGGTAGAGGATTCAATGGATTTGTTAAAGTGTTGCAATAATTGGTGAGAGAACTTAGAGGCTTTTTGTATATATAAGGTGGTAAGTTATTTAGGTCACCTGCTTTGTTTTTTAATGTGTTGATTATAAGTGAAACTTCTATTGGGTTGGTTGGGGCTAGGAATAGTGTGTTCGGATAGGTGCCAGTGAGATAGTCGTTGGTGGAGTATTAGAACTTGGGTTTTGCTTGCCAGTTTTTTACCTATGGTGGAGAAGAAATCATTGAGTTTGTTTGCTGTTTCAATAGGTGGGAGTAGGGGTTCATCTGGTTTGTTAGTTTGATTGTTCTGTTTGTGGATATCTTTTTTGTTCCTAGAATTTCAGATAGGGTTTTCCAGGTTTTTTATATCACTTTTTAAGTTATGTAATCTGTTCTCATAGTACAGTTTTTTTGACCTTCTTATCAGACTCGTTAGGTTTGATGAGTAGCGTTTTGTTTGTTCTCTTGATATTTGTCCCATTCTGTACTGTTTTCATATAGGTGCTTTATATTAATGGACTTGAGTATGCTGGTGGTTAGCCAGGGACTATTTAATCTTTTAGTTGTGATTTGTTTAGTTTTTAGGGCAGTGCTTATTATAAGTATTGGGTCTTTTTAAGAAAATATTAATACATAAGTCAGTATCTGGGAAGTTGTCTATTTCTGTTTGCCAGTCAATGTTTGTCATAGCTGTTATAAAGCTATTTATAGCTGTCTCATTATGTAAATACTTCGTATATATTTATAGACAATAGTAAATGACCAAGGCAGGTGAAACTGTTCACCTGTTGCTGTGATTGTGACTATTTGAGTACTATTTCAGTACATAATATTAGTGTTAGAACAAAGATTGGCTATGAAATAACAAGAACTATTGTAAATTGTAATTATCAGAATATAAAAATTATATAAATTAAAATAAAAACTAGAAAAAAAAAGTATATCGGCATTACTTCTGCAAGCGGCAGGACTTGAGGTTGCCATCAGGTGAGCATCCAGTACCAAATTGGCGGGCTTATATCTCGGTAAGTACTGGCCCAAATTTTTTTTTTTTAGCCTATCCTGTTTATAAAAATGTGCTCTTCATTTAAAAAAAAATGATTTTTTTTTTTTTTTCAAAATATTCGGTCAGCTACGCGAGTGAACGTATATCTACGTGTGGAAAGTTTAAGGGTTAAATACCCCCCTCCCCCCAAAAAAAAAAATTGTGATCAGTACTAATGGAGATATAGAGGCGTAAAGTTGGCAAAAATGAGCTGCATAAGGCAACAGCGGTGAATGCCGCTCACCTGGTAAACTTTGCTTTACTTTCTTTCGTAGGTTTCTTGTTTTTTTCACTATTTTATTTTTTTACATAACTTATGTGGCCTGTGAGACCAAAGTAAGGTGCAATGTATATATATACACTCGTATGCAACACAATAATCGCACAAACATTAGTATCATTATATTGTTTACAAAACTTGTTTACACCAACTAACAATAAAAAAAATTGTTTATTACTATTGTTATATAATATATATACACATATATAATGACTGGACACTTTCCATCAACTGATATTAGCTCTTCAAAGCTCCAACCTGTGTGTGTGTGTGTGTGTGTGTGTGTGTGTGTGTACTCACCTAGTTGTACTCACCTAGTTTGGTTGCAGGGGTCAGTCAAGCTCCTGGCCCGCCTCTTCACTGGCCGCTACTGGGTCACTCTCCTGCGCCATAAGCTTTATCATACCTCTGCTTAAAGCTATGTATAGAGCCTGCATCCACTACATCGCTTCCTAAACTATTCCACTTCCCGACAACTCTGTGACTGAAAAATTCCTAACATCTCTGTGATTCATCTGAGTCTTCAACTTCCATCTGTGTCCCCTTTTGTTGTTGTGTCCCATCTCTGGAACATTCTGTCTCTGTCCACTTTGTCAATTCCTCTCAGTATCTTATTGTTGTTATCATGTCTCCCTATCTCTCCTGTCCTCCAGTGTGTGTGTGTGTGTGTGTGTGGACATCTAAATTTGCTGAGTCAGGGTAAGTCAGCTGTCAAAATGACATATTATACCATTACTCACCACCCTCACTGCCTGTCAACACAAATGGGGTAGCATGTCTTCTCCCCCACAACCTTCCTTCCTTTCCTACCTACCTTCCTTTGTTCCTTCATTCCTTCCTTTCTTCCTTCCTTCCTTTCCTACTTATTTCCTTCCTTCCTTCCTCTCATCTCTTCCTCCCTGCCTTAATTTCTAACTTCATTCCTTCCTTCCTTTCTTTCTTCCTTCCTTTCTTACTTCTTTTGTTCCTTCTTTTCTCTCTTTCTTCCTTTCTTAATTCCTTCCTTCCTTTCCTCCTTCCTTTCTTCTTCTTTCCTTCCTTCCTCTCATTTCTTCTTTCCTTCCTTCCTCTCATTTCTTCTTTCCTTCCTTCCTCTCATTTCTTCTTTCCTTCCTTCCTCTCATTTCTTCTTTCCTTCCTTCCTCTCATCTCTTCTTTCCTTCCTTCCTCTCATCTCTTCTTTCCTTCCTTCCTTCCTCTCATCTCTTCTTTCCTTCCTTCCTTCCTCTCATCTCTTCTTTCCTTCCTTCCTTCCTCTCTCATCTCTTCTTTCCTTCCTTCCTTCCTTCATCTCATCTCTTCTTTCCTGCCTTCCTCTCATCTCTTCTTTCCTTCCTTCCTTCCTCTCATCTCTTCTTTCCTTCCTTCCTTCCTCTCATCTCTTCTTTCCTTCCTTCCTTCCTCTCATCTCTTCTTTCCTTCCTTCCTTCCTCTCATCTCTTCTTTCCTTCCTTCCTCTCATCTCTTCTTTCCTTCCTTCCTTCCTCTCATCTCTTCTTTCCTTCCTTCCTTCCTCTCATCTCTTCTTTCCTTCCTCTCATCTCTTCTTTCCTTCCTTCCTTCCTCTCATCTCTTCTTTCCTTCCTTCCTTCCTCTCATCTCTTCTTTCCTTCCTTCCTTCCTTCCTTCCTCTCATCTCTTCTTTCCTTCCTTCCTTCCTTCCTCTCATCTCTTCTTTCCTTACTTCCTTCCTCTCATCTCTTCCTTAATTTCTTCTGGTATCGTGGGCATTGCTTTCGGTCACAAACTCCTCAAAACCATGAAATTCATCTTCAGAGACACTTCAATCTGTGTTAGAGCTATCACTGGGGAAGAGAAGAGTCCCAGATTCGCCTGGGAGTCAGGTATTTCTTACCGCTAGGGATGCTGAACATGGACTACTGAAATGGCTTTCCCACAATGCACCACTGGGTGCCCGATTTTTTTTATACTGTGCACACTAACCACACAGACCCATTCTCTCACATGTGGGCCTACCAGCTTTCTCCTGCTTGATTTGAGGCCGCTAGAATTTATGCATATTAATACGTAGGAAACAGTGGCTCGTAAGACGTATATATACGACCGAAACAGTCAAAGGGTTTAACCCTTTGACTGTCGCAAGCCCTATTCTGAAACTGTCATTCTATGTCGCAAAATATTCGAAAAAAAATATTATTTTTTCTTACCAAAATGTTTGGATTATTTTGCTGATTGTTTTAAGCCTAAAAGAAATTTTGCCGCGTATGGCAACAGTGGCGAATGCCTCTCACCTGGTAAACTTTGGTTTACTTCCTTTCAAAGGTTTCTTGCTTTTTTCACTATTTTATTTTTTCACATGACTTTTGTGGCCTGTGAGACCAAAGTATGGTGCAATGTATATATATACACTCGTATGCAACACAATAATCGCAATATACACTTGTATTCATCACAATAATCGCAATATACACTTGTATTCATCACAATAATCGCACAAACATTAGCATCATTATATTGTTTACAAAACTTGTTTACACAAACCAACAATAAAAAAAATTGTTTATTACTATTGTTCTATAATATATATACATATATATAATGACTGGACACTTTCCATCAACTGCAATTAGCACTTAGAAGCTTGAAGCTGTGTGTGTGTGTGGACATCTAAATTTGCAGAGTAAGAGTAAGGTAGCTGTCAAAATGACATAGTATACCATTACTCACCTCCCTCACTGCCTGTCAACCTGTCAACACAAAAGGGGTCTCATGTCTTCCCCACAACCTCCTTCCTTTCCTTCCTAGCTTCCTTTCTTCCTTCATTCCTCCCTTTCTTCCTTCATTCCTTCCTTTCTTACTTATTTTCTTTTTTCCTTCCTCTCATCTCTTCCTTCCTGCCTTCCTTTCTTTCTTCCTTCCTTTCTTACTTCTTTTGTTCCTTTCTCTCATCTCTTCCTTCCTTTCTCTCTTTCTTCCTTTCTTAATTCCTTCCTTCCTTCCTTTTCTCCTTCCTTACTTCTTCTTTCCTTCCTTCCTCTCATCTCTTCTTTCCTTCCTTCCTTCCTCTCATCTCTTCTTTCCTTCCTTCCTTCCTCTCATCTCTTCTTTCCTTCCTTCCTTCCTCTCATCTCTTCTTTCCTTCCTTCCTTCCTCTCATCTCTTCTTTCCTTCCTCTCATCTCTTATTTCCTTCCTTACTTTCTTTCTTCCTTCCTTCTGGTATCCTGGGCATTGCTTTCGGTCACAAACTCCTCAAAACCATGAAATTCATCTTCAGAGATACTTCCATCTGTGTTAGAGCTATCACTTAGGAAGAGAAGTGTCCCAGATGAGCCAAGGAGTCAGATAATTCTTACCTAGGCATGCTGAACAAGGACTACTGAAATGGCGTTCCTACAATGCACCACTGGCTGCCCGATTTTTTTTATATGGTGCACACTGATCATGAAGACCCATTCTCTCACATGTGGGCCTACCAGCTTTCTCCCACTTGATTTGAGGCCGCTAAAATTTAGGCGTATTAATACGTCAGAAACATTGGCTCGTAAGACGTATGTATATGACCGTAACAGTCAAAGGGTTAAAGGGGATATGGTGTTAGTCCAGATGTGGTCTAATAGGGAGGCACAAGTCTCAGAGATTCTTGTAGGTTTTGCTACTGTTGGTAGCAGCAAGCAGTTGCTCATAGTGTTTGTGAAATCAGTTACTTGTGGGCCCTGATCTTGTAGGAGATTTATATTGAAATCTCCTGTGAATATTAAGTGGTCTTTATTCATGTGTGCATCAGTAATCATACTTCCTAATTTTTCACTAAATTGGTTAATATTTGACTGTGGTACTCTATAGATGTTTATCACTGTGAGAGGTTTTTGTAGGTATTTAAATTTAAACTTAGCTATTATATATTCTCCATGTTTATCTCTTGTGCAAGTATTGTTGACATATTCAAGCTGGTCTGAATAGAATATAGCTGTGCCACCCCCTTGTTGGTCTGGCCTACAATTGTGTATGTCTGTGTAACCAGGAATGGCATAGATATCTGTAGTATTAGGCTTTAGCCAGGTTTCAATGAGAGCAGTGATGGACATACTGGCCTGCAGTGAATTTAATAATGCAGTGAGGTCATCAAAATGTTTGCTTAAAGATCTGACATTGTAGTTAACCCTTAAACGGTCCAAACGTATATATACGTTAGTACTGCTACTGCCCCAAACGTATATTTACGTTTTATTTTTCAAGCCTCCAAATTTAGCATGATTGGCCTGAGATGCCTGGTCAGCATAGAATGGGTCTTAACCCTTAAACTGTCCACACGTAGATATACGTTCACTCGCGTAGCTGACCGAATATTTTGAAAAAAAAAAAATTAAAATGAAGAGCACATTTTTATAAACAGGATAGGCTAAAAAAAAATTTTTAGGGGCCAGTACTTACTGAGATATAAGCCCGCCAATTTGGTACTGGATGCTCACCAAGTCCTGGATGCAACATCAAGTCCTGCTGCTTGCAGAAGTAATGCCGATATACTTTTTTTTCCTAGTTTTTATTTTAATTTATATAATTTTTATGTTCTGATAATTACAATTTACAATAGTTCTTGTGATTCCATAGCCAATCTTTGTTCTAACACTAATATTATGTACTGAAATAGTACTCAAATAATCACAATCACACCAACAGGTGAACAGTTTCACCTTCCTTGGTCATTTACTATTGTCTATAAATATATACGAAGTATTGGTGCCGTACTAGTACGCGGGAAACAGCTCGTAGGCCTAGGGGTGAGAGAATGGGTATGCGTGGTGAGTGTGCGCAGTAGGAAAAAAATCGGGCACCCAGTGGTGCATTGTGGGAACACCATTTCAGTACACCTTGTCCACCATGCCTCGCAGCAAGAAACACCTTACTCCTCGGTGAATTGGGACACTTTTTTCCCCAGTGACAGTTCTAACAGTGATGGGGGTGTCAGTGAAGGTGACTTTCAAGGTATTGAGGCGGTTGTGACCGAAACTAGTGACCATAATACCGGTAATAGTGAAGAAAACCCTGACGACCCACAACCTTCCACCTCTGGTGCTGTGGCGTCTTGTTCACGTTCAGTTGTATCAGAACGAAGGAGAAAACTCTTATTTACTCATATCCAGGACTCAGATGTGAGCAATGGTGATGATAGTGATAGTGAATATGAACTCCAAGCTCTTCAAAATACAGTTGTACCTCGGTTTACGATGGTCCCCAAACTCGCCCTTTTATGTAAGTACAGTGGACCCTCGGTTAACGAATACCCCGGAAATCGTGCAGTTATGTAAGTATAATTTTGTAAGTTCTTGTGGAAGTGTAGTTTTGGGGGTCTGAAATAGACTAACCTACATGACATTATTTCTTAAGGACGTAAATTCGTTCGGTAATGGCACTTGAGCAGGCTTCTGCAATGAATTTTTTTCGTTAACCGAGGGTCCACTGTATATTTTTTTTAATGCTTTTGTAAGTGTATTTTTGGGGGTCTAAAAGGACTAGTCTATTTTACATCATTCCTTATGGGGATAAATTCGTTTGGTAATGGCACTTAAACAGCATTCTGGAACGAAAAAATATCGTAAACTGAGGTACCACTGTAGTTCCAGTAGCGAGAGTGAAGGGGAATATTCACCAGTGAAGCGTCAGTATATACGACGGTATATGCGCTCTGGTAGTGTGCCATATGCTCTTCCAAGGGTTAGGAGTACATCTCGTAGTACATCTCGTGGGCGTACAACAGGCACAGGTAGTGAAAATGAAGATGATAGTGTTGCAATTGGGATGAGAAATGTGGATGCATCTGGTGGTGGTAGTAGTGGTGGTGCTAGGCGTGAGGCACCAGCAGTGAACCATGCTGCCACCCACGCCGCTGAGTCAGCTCAGCTACAACAAAGGCCACCCTCACCCACCCACCAACCCCCACAACCACAACCTCAACTTCATCAACACCCACAACCACCTGTAAATATCCAGTACCCACCAGCAGACCGCACCTGGGATTGGCAGGAAGCTGAGAATTTTATTCCCAATCCCCATCAGTTTGATGAAAGTCAAAGTGGACTAAGGCCATCTTGTCCACTTGGAAACAATGCCACTGAACTGGAATGTTTTGAGTTATTCTGTGACAAACCCCTGATGGAAGTTATTGTCAGGGAAAGCAACAGATACTTTGATTACACCATGTCAAACACAATTCTTTCACCAAAATCACGTCTACACCAGTGGAAGGAGACAACTGTGGCTGAAATGTATCTTTTCTTTGCCACAATAATGTTTAAGCCACATGTGTATAAGCACCATGTCAAATCATTCTGGTCAACAGACTGATTGATTGCAACACCAGCTTTCAGTGATATTATACCAGTGAATTGATTTGTGCTACTGTTATTATACCAGTGAATCGATTTGTGCTACTGTTACGTATGTTACATTACTCAGACAAAACCAGGCCTGACAGAAACGACAGGTTATATAAGATTAGGAATGTGTTTCTGTATCTGAAAGAGAAATTCAATATGTATTTTTATCCCTTCAGGAAGCTTGTTATTGATGAGTCTTTGATTCTGTTCAAAGGTAGACTGTCATTCAAGCAGTATATACCAAGCAAAAGGAAACGCTTTGGTATAAAGTTGTTTGTGCTTTGTGATTGCTACAGTGGTCTTGTATTGGATATTATTGTGTACACTGGAAGTAATACATTGAAAGATACCAGGAAGTTACTGGGTATCTCTGGTGATGTGGTTAGAACAATGATGGAACCATATCTTGGTAAGGGACATATATTATATACTGATAACTGGTACACAAGCCCCTCCCTCAGTGATTTTTTGCGAGTGAACATGACAGATGTGTGCGGAACAGTGCATGGAAATCGTAAGCATATGCCTAGGTTCGATGCAGTCACTCGTAGAGGTGAGGTGCAGGCGTTTCCTGCCAATAATATCATGGCATTTCGGTGGCATGACAAACGAGATGTCACACTGTTGTCATCAGTGGCAGGCAGAATAGAGAGACCAATGAACCCATTCTAAAACCTGCAGCTGTGATGGACTACACCCTCAATATGCGTTCAGTGGACAAATGTGACATGCAGATTGGGTTTGCTGATTGTGTTCAAAAGAGTTATATGTGGTACATAAAACTCTTTTTTTACATTCTGGACATTTCCATGCTCAATGCTTATAATATTTATAAGTTGAAGACCACAAACAAACCACCATATGGCGAATTTTGTTTGTCTGTCATCAGACAAATAATCACCAAGTACCAAGAAACAACACCTGCAATAGAACACCGCCCACAAAATTACCAACAACTACCCTCTCGTCTGAGGCATGGTGAACACTTCCTAATGAAACTGCCTGCTACTGCTTGCAAGAAAAAGGCTCAGAAGAGGTGTTATGTCTGTGCACATACAAAAAGACGCCCACAGCAACGCAAAGACACTCGTTATATGTGTGAAGAATGTGAAACACCACTGTGCATGTCACCATGTTTCAAAGACTTCCACAGGCTGCAGAACTTCTAGGAACATGTGCAGTGACTCTATATGTGTATATATATGATTGAACAATAGTAATATACATTATTTTACATTGTGCATTGTTGTAAATATGTTTTGTAAACAAAATAATGAGAACAAACTTTATGTGGTTATTGTGTAATATTCAACAAGTGAATACAGTGGTCCCTCGACTAACGAAGTTAATCCGTTCCAGGAGCTAGTTCTTAACACGAAAAATTCGTAATTCGAAACCTTATTTCCCATAAGAAATAATGTAAATACAATTAATCCGTTCCACCCAAAAATATTCACAAAAAATACATTTTAATTATAGTTCTACATACACAAAACAACATTATTAAAACTATAAATACTACTACTAATATTAAATAATAAAAAACAGATTAATAAATAACATTTACTTACCTTTTTTTATTGAAGAGAGTTGCAGGCATCTGGAAGATAGGGAGGATGACAGGGGGAGGGTGTTAGTGGTTGGAAGGGGATTCCCCCTCCAAAATGACTTCAGGTAACAAGTCCTTATCTGGGGTTACTTCCCTTCTCTTTCTTTTAATGCCACTAGGACCAGCTTGAGTCACTGGATCCCTGCCTCATGAAATAACTGTCCACAGTCCTCTGTTTCTGGCGACTCTTTAATATTTTCCTGAAGTGCAACATGGCTCTGTCACTGAACTGGTTGCACAGATGGCTCATTTCAGCTTGCTCAGGGTGGTGTTTTTCAACAAATGTCTGCAACTCATTCCACTTTGTACACATCTCCTTAAGCACTGAAGAAGGCACCTCCTCCTCTCTCTCTTCCTCCTCCTGTGAAGCAATAACCTCAGCTCTGGTCTGATGCTGTTCCAGTTCCAGCTCTTGCAGTTCTTCAGTTGTTAGCTCTACCCTGTGCTCCTCCACCAACTCTTCCACATCCTCACCACTCACCTCCAACTCCAGGCTGTTCCCCAATGCCACAATATCTTCCACAACAGGCACAGGGTCGTCAGGGTCAGGGTCAGCCTCAAATCCTTCAAAATCCCTCTTTTCAACAATATCCGGCCACAGTGGTCTCCAAGCAGAGTTCAAAGTCCTGAAGTCACTCCTCCCAAGCCTTACCTATAAGGCCTATGCAATGCACGATATTGAAGTGATCTTTCCAGAACTGTCTTAGGGTCAATGCAGTGTCTGAGGTCACATCAAAGCACTTCTGAAACTCTGCTTTGGTGTACAGTTTCTTGAAGTTTGCAATGACCTGCTGGTCCATGGGCTGGATGAGAGGAGTGGTGTTAGGAGGCAAGAACTTCACTCTGATAAAATTGAAGTTGTCAGACAAACACTCTTCCAAGTTGTGAGGATGAGCAGGAGCATTGTCCAGTACCAGGAGGCACTTGAGTGGCAATTTCTTTTCCAGGAGGTATTTCTTCACACTAGGCCAAACACTCCAGTCAACTATTCCATGAAAAGTCCTTAGTGACCCATGCATTAGTGTTAGCCTTCCAATGCACACACAAATTATTCCTGTTAACATTGTGTTTCTTGAAGGCTCTGGGATTTTCTGCGTGATACACTAGTAAAGGCTTCACTTTAAAATCACCACTGGCATTGGCACACATCATAAGAGTTAGCCTGTCTTTCATAGGCTTGTGTCCTGGCAGTACCTTTTCCTCCTGAGTAATGAAGGTCCTGTTGGGCATTTTCTTCCAAAACAGGCCTGTTTCATCACAATTAAACACTTGTTGGGGGAGGAATTCTTCAGCCTCTATGAACCCCTTAAATTCACTCACAAACTTTTCAGCTGCAAGTTTGTCTGAGCTGGCTGCCTCACCATGTCTCACAACACTGTGTATGCCACTACATTTCTTAAACCTCTCAAACCAGCCTCTGCTGGCTTTAAAATCACTCTCCTCACCACGGGTTCCAGGCATTGTCTTGACAAGATCTGCGTGCAACTGCCTTGCCTTTTCACAAATTATCGCCGTGGAAATACTATCACTGCTATCTGTTTATTGTTTATCCCACATCACAACTTCAACTCATCACTGTTTTCGATCACAGTGGTACCTCGACTTCACAATTTTTTCATTCCAGAATGCTGTTCAAGTATTACTAAAAAATTTATCTCCTAAGAAATGTTGTAAAATAGACTAGTCCTTAGACCCCAATTACACTTACAAAGCATTTAATAAACTTACTACAAGTGAGTTGGGACATCGTCAGTACCACTGTATTCAACTATCAACCTTTTCAACATTGCTTTGATCTCATTGCAGATAGTTCTGATAGTAGATGCGGTTTTCTTGTACATCCTGGCAAGCTCACTCAGACGTATCGCCACTCTCATATTTTTCTACAATCTCTTTCTTCAGTTCGATGGTGTTCCTCACTCTCTTTACCACAGGGTGCCACAGGAAGCTTCTTTGACCCATGGTGACTTATTTCACAGTGACAATCACTAAACCAGCAATAAACACAACAAAAGTATTGTGAATGTTTGAAAGAGCGCGCTGGGTAATGTTCTCTCAAGTGTAAACAACGCTTGACTGGCGTCCTGTCTGCCTCACCGCGCTTGCGCGGGGCAGGCGGACAGGTCTGGTATGTTACGCTAGACGAGTAAATGTTCGCTACACGAGAAAAATATTTTGCGGAAAAAGCTTTCGTTAACGATTTTTTTGTTATATGGAGCTTACGTTAGTCGGGTTCCACTGTATTTGAAAAACAGCACTTATATTGGTCTCACAGGCCATAAAAGTTATTTGAAAAAAAAAATTAAAAACGATAAGAAAACAACTCAAAAAAATAAATAACAGTTTACCGGCCTACCGGCAGTCAGCGATGTTGCCATAAGCGGTTCAATTTCTGTCAACTTGAAGCCTCCATATCTCCGTAAGTATTGATCGCAAAAATTTTTTGTTTAGCCTATTAGATTTAGAAAAAAAAACTTATCATTTCATAAGAAAAAAAATAAATTTTTTTTTTCCGAATATTTTTCGACCCTGAAAACAGGTTTCTGAGAAGGCCTGTCGACCCAAAAGGTTAATATAAAGTTAAAAATAATAATCTAAAACACTTTAGCATCTGAGTTAGCACCTTAATTATTTTAACAAATGTTTATATATGAACTGTCAGTTAGTTAATTCTAAAATAAAGGAGCTAAGGAATATAATAGTAAACAATGAGAGTAAAACACTGTAGCACCCGAATTAGCACCTTAATTATTTTTTAAAGCTTAGAGTAAAAGATTTACTGGTTGAAAGGCAGTACAGTGGACCTCGAGTTTCAGTCACCTCGGAAATCGTACAATTATGTAAGTATAATATTGTAAGTGCTTTTGTAAGTGTATTTTTGGGGGTCTGAAATGGACTAACTTACTTGACATTATTCCTTAAGGGAGTAAATTCATTCGGTAATGGCACTTGAGCAGCCGTCTGGAATGAATTATGACCAAAACTCGGGGGTCCACTGTACTATGTATTGTTGTTGAGAACTATTTCAAGAGAATATATATATGGGGACTAAATTAAACTGAGTTAAAAAAATTTAAATGGACAGACAGTAAATATATAAAATTATATGATATAAAAATATAGCACAAAATTTAAGCAAGTACAGTGGACCCCCACCTAACGAGCAAAATTCATTCCAGAAGCCTGCTCAAGTGCCATTACCGAACAAATTTACTTCCTTAAGAAATAATGTCACGTAGGTTAGTCTATTTCAGACCCCCAAAAATACACTTCCACAAGCACTTACAATAAATAACAAAAAAGGCCCAATACCGTGACTGGAGCAAAACACACATAATTGTACGATTTCCGGGAGGCTCGTTAGGCGGGGGTCCACTGTAATAGCACTAAAATTAATTTAGAAATAAGACTTGATTTATAGCACAAAATTTAAGCAAGTAATAGCACTAAAAAAAAGTACATAGTATATGTACTGAGTATTGAGCCCCTACTTAAATGGAATGGGTCCTTCACAGATGACAGCAAGGAAATGAGTGAGCTACTCAAGTCCCAATATGACTCGGTTTTTAGCGAGCCACAAACCAGACTGAGAGTTGAAGACTTAAATGAATTTTTTTATGAGAGAGAGAATTTGGTAGACACACACCTATCTGATATTATCCTGATGCCAAATGACTTCGAAAAGGCAATAAATGACATGCCTATGCACTCTGCCCCAGGCCCAGACTCATGGAACTCCGTGTTCATCAAGAACTGCTTTTACCATCCTGTGGAAAAGGAACATGGACACTGGGATCGTCCCACAGTTACTAAAAACAACAGACATAGCCCCACGTCCCATATCATAAAAATCTTTGAAAGGGTTCTAAGAAGTAAGATCACTACCCATCTAGATACACATCAGTTACACAACCCAGGGCAGCATTGGTTTAGAGCAGGTCGCTCCTGTCTGTCCCAACTACTGGACCACTACAACAAGGTCCTGCACACACTAGAAGACAAATAGAATGCAGATGTAATATATACAGACTTTGCAAAAGCCTTTGACAAGTGTGACCATGGTGTAATAGCGCACAAAATGCGTGATAAAGGAATAACAGGTAAAGTCGATAGATGGATCTATAATTTCCTAACAAATAGAACACAAAGAGTAGTAGTCACCAGAGTAAAGTCTGAGGCGGCTATGGTGAAAAGCTCTGTTCCACAAGGCACAGTACTCGCTCCCATCCTGTTCCTCATCCTTATATCGGACATAGACAGGGATATAAGCCACAGCACCATGTCTTCCTGTGCAAATGACACCCGAATTTGCATGACAGTGTCCACCATTGAAGACAATGGAAGACTCCAAATGGTACCCTGTACCATATGGTCATTAGCTGGTGGTGGTGCCACAAGGCACCAGCCCAGACTGGGAGTGAGTCTGGGTCCCAAGCCACTGACTCAGCAGTTTTCAAGACAAACCGCTTCGTCATCAACCGGTGGAAGATGACTATGGCTGAAATGTATTTGTTTTTTGCAACAATAATGCTTATGCCTCATGTCTATAAGCATAATATAAAATCATACTCGTCCATAGATGAGTAAGACACCACTGTGCATGACACCTTCTTTCAAAGACTTTCACAGACTGTAGCAGTTCTAGGAACATGTCCAGTGACTACATATGTAAATATATAATAGAACATTACTAATATACAACATTTTTGCTTATTTTTTGTTGTAAACAATTATTGTAAACAAAATAATGATGAAAATATTAGTGCGGTTATTGTGTTGAATACATCGGTACCATATGGTGCCACGAGCATGCAGCACCAGCAAAATGCAACAATAATGCTTATGTTTATAAGCATAATATAAAATCATTCTGGTCCACAGATGAGTAAGACACCACTGTACATGACACCTTGTTTCAAAGACTTTCACAGACTGCAGCAGTTCTAGAAACATGTCCAGTGACTGTACATATGTAAATACATAATAGAACATTACTAATACATAGAACATTATTGCATGTTTTTTGTTGTAAACAAGTTTTGTAAGCAATATAATGATAAACAAATTTGTGCGGTTATACATTATATTGGTCTCACAGACCACAAAAGTTACTGGAAAAAAAATATTAGAAAAGAAAAAATTAAACAAAAACGTAAAATACAAAAATGCGACTTTACAGAAGTCGGGGTGTTGGAGGGGTTCTAGGAGATAATTACGGTCATAGTTATACACACTGGTGGATGGTAAAGGTGTATTGACTGAGTCAGTGATGATGGGAAAGTGCCAGCCTACCTGTCGTTGCCTAGGCCTGCCGTCAAATGAGGAAGATGCCTCTGGGCGAGCGCGCACATGTGCAGGACTCATGACGTCATAGGTAGCTAGGCTAGAGATCCTAACTTGAACAGGGATCATAATTATAACATTACCTGGTACTACATACATATACTACACAAGTACAGTGGACCCCCGAGTAACGAACACCCCGGAAATCATACAATTATGTAAGTATAATATTGTAAGTGCTTGTGAAAGTGTATTTTTGGGGGTCTGAAATAGACTAACCTACGTGACATTATTCCTTAACCCTTTGACTGTTTTGGACGTATGTATACGTCTTACGAGCCAATGTTTCAGACGTATTTATACGCCTAAATTCTAGCGGCCTCAAATCAAGCAGGAGAAAGCTGGTAGGCCCACATGTGAGAGAATGGGTCTGTGTGGTCAGTGTGCGCAGTATAAAAAAAATCCTGCAGCAAGCAGTACATAATGAGAAAAAAAAAACTCCGACCATGTTTTTGAATTAAAACGCCGTCTTTGAGGTGTATTTTCGTATAGTATTTATGGTTGTATTCTCTTTTTCATGGTCTCATTTGATAGAATGGAAAACAAAGTACAGGAATAGAGATGATTTTGATTAGTTTCATGAGGTAAACGATCTTGAAATTGAGCTCAAAGTAGCGGAAATGTTCGATTTTTGCCAATGTTCAAAAGTAAACAAATCACACCATACGTCCAATACACATCAACTGGTGAGTCTAATATTATTTCACAAGTGCACAGATATTATTTATACAGTTTTTACAATAATGCAATAGTCTGCATAACAATAAATCTTCTATTTTTGTATGAATAAAAATCAAAATAGAAAGCAAGAGTAATGTAAGAGGGGCCTAAAGACATGACTAATGAACAGATAACATCTTATTTTAGTGCTAGGGATGTCTGCATTGTTTATTCTGGACCCTATTTTGAAATTGACATTTTTTTTATTTTGCATGAAATTGGCGAAATTGCCATTTTCTGACCACTTTATTGGGTAGTTGAAATCGGTAAATTGGTGATTTCTTGTACTCAATCGATAGAACAAATGGAGTTCTAAAGAAATAGCTATGAGTTTGGTCAACTGTCCCAATGGAATTGGCCTAAAATAGGGCTCAAAGTCGGCGAAATCGCCGATGCGTATATATCACTGACATCGCTAACTTTGCGAGAGCGTAATTCCGTAAGTTTTCAATCAAATTTCATACTTTTGGTGTCATTACAATCGGGAAAAGATTCTCTATCATTTCATAAGAAAAACAAAAATTATTTTTTTTCCAAAATTTTCCGACATAGAATGACAGTTTCAGAATGGGGCCTCCGACAGTCAAAGGGTTAAGGGAGTAAATTCGTTTGGTAATGGCACTTGAGCAGGCTTCTGGAGTGAAGTTTTTACGTTACTCGGGGGTCCACTGTATAATACTACTGACAGCTCGGACACGCTACGTATGGCGTCTCGACATACAATGCAACTCTATAGGCTGAACAGGCAGGTGGCACTGGGCTGATTTTATACAATAGCAAACACATATATATAACTTAGAACTAATCACAGAATTGTAATAGGATGTAATTGACTAAATGGATATTAATGGATCTTAGTTTAACCCTTTAACTGTCCAAACGTAGATATACGTTTGTACGCATATTGCTCTGAACGTAGATCTATGTTTTATTTTTCATTCCTTCAAATTTAGTGCAATAGGCCTGAGTCGCTTAGACATGAGAGAATGGGTCTGCGCCCTCAGTGTGCGCAGTATTAAAAAAATCTGGGACCACTTAGTACCTTGTGGGAGCACTAGTTCAATTGAGTGCCAGCTAGAGCAAATAATGTGGCAAACACCATGGATTCACTGATTGTCATGTTGCATTAACACTCCCCTTATAAGAGGAAAGTAAAAATAGGTTAGATAAATACATGAGTGGCTGTAAGTGGGTGTGAGTTGGACCTGACTAGCTTGTGCTACTAGGTCTGATGCTGTGCTCCTTCCTTCAGAGGATGTGACTTGACTAGGTGGGTCATTGGTCTAAGCTGGGGGGTGACATGGACCTGCCTTGCATGGGCCAATAGGCCTTCTGCAGTGTTCCTTCTTTTTTATGTTCTTATATATTCGGCAGGCTGGCTTTGGCTGTCTCTGGCTGTCTCTGTCTATATCTGTCTATATCTCTGTGTATATCTGTCTATATCTCTGTGTATATCTGTCTATATCTCTGTCTATATCTATCTGTCCTATATCTCTGTATCTGTCTATATCTCTGTCTATCTATATATATCTGTAATATCTCTCTCTCACATGTACACATAAGTACAGTTATTATACATAGTGTAAATTACCTAGGATAACCCAAAAATTCCAGGCAAAGTGCTATACAATGCTTGTAGATATAAGACATAATACGCATGACTGGCAAGTAATACGCATTGTCACTTCTGCATCGCGTATAATACCTGTTGCCTTACGAGCCGCACTCAGACTGAGACAAGCAGACGGAAAGACACACACACAGGCAGACGGAAAGACAGATAAGCAGAGCTAGACAGATAGACAGTGGAAACAAGGAGAGGGTTCCCTGCTCCCATTCATCAATGTCATTGGGCTGTCAGTGTTATCTGACACTTGTCATAACACCATTCGTCAAGGAGTTTCGTATTATACTCCAGGCGCACATAGGCAGGCAAACAGAAAGACAGATAAGCTGAGCTAGACAGACAGATAGATAGACACACAGATATATAGACAGATAGATAGATAGACAGATAGATAGACAGATAGATAGACAGACAGATAGATAGACAGACATATAGATAGATAGACAGATACAGACAGTGAAAACAAAGCAAGGGTTCCTTGCACACATTCATTTATCAATGTCACTGCCTTAGTAGTTATCTGACAATTGTCATAACACCATTCTTCAAGGAGTTTCATATATACTCCAGGATGTCTAAAACATTGCTGGGACCTATAAATACTTCGTACGTATATATTTATAGACAATAGTAAATGACCAAGGCAGGTGAAATTGTTCACCTGTTGGTGTCATTGTGACTATTTGAGTACTATTTCAGTATCTAATATTAGTGTTAAAACAAAGATTGGCTATGAAATCACAAGAACTATTATAAATTGTAATTATCAGAACATAAAAATTGTATAAATTAAAATAAAAACTAGAAAAACAAGTACAGTGGACCCTCGGCTAACGTTCTTAATCCGTTCCAGGAGCTAGAGCTTTAGCCGAAAAAAACGTTATCCGAAGCCTTATTTCCCATAAGAAATAATGTAAATACAATTAATCCGTTCCTGATATCCAAAAATATTCACAAAAAAAATAATTTTTTAAAGAATAACTATAGTTTTACATACAGAAAACACACATAAATACTACATACAATTTAAAATTTATAAATAAATAATGAAATAAACCTTTAAAATAACATTTACTTACCTTTATTGAAGAGACTTGCTGGCATCTGGAAGATAGGGAGGACAGGGGCAGGGCTTAGTGTTTGGAAGGGAAATCCTCACTCCCTGCACTACTGCTACACTCTCTGTATGCTTGCTACACTCATTTCATGCCTGTTACACTCCCTGCATGCCTGCTACACTCCTTGCATGCCTGCTACATTCCCTGCATGCCTGCAACACTCCCTGCATGCCTGCTACACTCCCTGCTTGCCTGCTACACTCCCTGCTTGCCTGCTACACTCCCTGCATGCCTGCTACACTCCTTGCATGCCTGTTACACTCCTTGCTTGCCTTCTACACTCCCTGCATGCCTGCTACACTCCCTGCATGCCTGCTACACTCCCTGCATGCCTGCTACACTCCTTGCATGCATGCTACACTCCTTGCATGCCTGCTACACTCCCTGCATGCCTGCTACACTCCCTGCTTGCCTGCTACACTCCCTGCATGCCTGCTACACTCCTTGCATGCCTGTTACACTCCTTGCTTGCCTTCTACACTCCCTGCATGCCTGCTACACTCCCTGCTACACTCCCTGCATGCCTGCTACACTCCTTGCATGCCTGCTACACTCCTTGCATGCCTGCTACACTCCCTGCATGCCTGCTACACTCCTTGCATGCCTGCTACACTCCCTGCATGCCTGCTACACCCCTTGCATGCCTGCTACACCCCTTGCATGCCTGCTACACTCCCTGCATGCCTGCTACACTCCTTGCATGCCTGCTACACTCCCTGCATGCCTGCTACACCCCTTGCATGCCTGCTACACCCCTTGCATGCCTGCTACACTCCCTGCATGCCTGCTACACTCCTTGCATGCCTGCTACACTCCCTGCATGCCTGCTACACCCCTTGCATGCCTGCTACACTCCTTGCATGCCTGCTACACTCCCTGCATGCCTGCTACACTCCCTGCATGCCTGCTACACTCCTTGCATGCCTGCTACACTCCTTGCATGCCTGCTACACTCCCTGTATGCCTGCTACATTCCCTGCATGCCTGCAACACTTCCTGCATGCCTGCTACACTCCCTGCTTGCCTGCTACACTCCCTGCATGCCTGCTACACTCCTTGCATGCCTGCTACACTCCCTGCATGCCTGCTACACTCCTTGCATGCCTGCTACACTCCCTGCATGCCTGCTACACTCCCTGCATGCCTGCTACACTCCTTGCATGACTGCTACACTCCCTGCATGCCTGCTACACTCCCTGCATGCCTGCTACACTCCCTGCATGCCTGCTACACTCACTGCATGCCTGCTACACTCCTTGCATGACTGCTACACTCCCTGCATGCCTGCTACACTCCCTGCATGCCTGCTACACTCCCTGCCTGCCTGCTACACTCCCTGCATGCCTGCTACACTCCCTGCCTGCCTGCTACACTCCCTGCATGCCTGCTACACTCCCTGCATGCCTGCTACACTCCCTGCATGCCTGCTACACTCCCTGCATGCCTGCTAAACTGTGTTTTTGTTGTACATCCTGACAAGCTCACCCACACGTACGCCACTCTCATATTTTTCAACAATCTCCTTCTTCCTTTCGATGGTGTTCCTCACTCTTTTAGCACAGAGGTGCCACTAGGAAGCTTCTTTGGACCCATGGTGACTTATTTCACAGTGACAGTCACTAAATCACCAAAAAAGACACCAAATGTATTGTGAATGCTTGAAGGAGCGCGCTGGGTATTGTTCACTCAAGTGTAAACAACGCTGGACTGGCGTCCTGGGAGGAGGTGCGCAAGCCCAGAGCAGGCAGACAGGTCTGGTACGTAACGTTAGCTGAGTAAATAACGCTAGCCGAAAAAAATATTGAACGTAAAAAGCAACCTTTAGCCGAAAAAAACGTTATCTGGAATGAACGTTAGCCGGGGGTTCACTGTATATCGGCAGTACTTCTGCAAGTGGCAGGACTTGATGTTGCCGTCAGGTGAGCATCCAGCACCAAAAAGATTTTTTTTTTTTTTTTTTTCAAAATATTCGGAGCAGTACACGAGTAAACGTATATCTACGTGTGGACAGTTTAAGGGTTAATGGGTCTTATTGTAATGCATTACAAATTATGGTACATTTACAAAGGATAAAATTGATCGATCGATCTGTATTCATGCACTCTACGGATTCTGAGGAAGAATATATTTACAAAGAAGAAAGTTTTTAACAGAAAAGATAGACCTGGCGCGCACAAGTCATACTGTTAAATCTCAGAATTCGGAGGGAATGTGAACACACACACAAAAAATTCTGGATACTGATCATCTGATACCAAAACACACAGTCGACAACTTCTTTTAACTGAATCATTAAATTATACAGGCTATTTACATTTAACCCCAATTCTGCTAGGGTAAGGTTTACATATGCAGAATGGTTATCATCTCTGGGTGGATCGAAATCTTTTGCAATTCACAACACATGCCTAGGTTGAGGAGCTTCTAAATGGGTATTTACACAAGAAACTTGAGGATTTCGCAATACTTGTCGTGTACGCAAGGAGTAACGACATTCAGGCTGTTCCTCTAGCTGATAACTAGAAGTAGACGGTACGGGGTCAGATGGATTGTCATTGTCAGTCACCACAGTCTGGTTGTCAGGGACCTCGTCTTCGCCACATACTAACTTTATGTGGTCCAAATGCGACTCTTTACATTGACCAGTACTTAATTCTCTAACTTTATACTTATTGCCGCTGATATGTTCAACTACTCAATACGGACCGATAAACTTTTGATCGAGCTTAGGCATCGCGGATGTTTTATTAAAGTTAGTCAGCATCACTCTCGAACCTACTTTAACTTTGGTCGGTTTTGCTCGAGTATTAGTGACTAGTAAATTCTGCTGTTGACTTATGAAGTGTTTCACAGATTCTTCTGAAAACACTCTGAGCTTGGCTGGTACGAGTTATGAAATTATCAGAATCATAAGTTGGTTTCGGAGCTGAATATAACAACTCATAAAGCAAACGTTTATCGACACCATACAATGCATAATATGGAGTATCACTTATTGAAGCATTATAGGCAGAATTTATTGCACACTGAACATCAGGTATAACTTCATCCCAGGTTGCACTATTGGGATTGACAGTGGCTCTCAAGACATCAAGTACTTTTTTATTGGTTCTTTCTGCCAAACCATTACTGGCAGAATGGTGAGGAACAATGGTTGATTTAGTGATCTTATACAAAGCACACAAGTTTTCTAGGATCTCATTACAGAATTCACCTCCATTATCTGACACTAAGGATTTAGGAGTGCTATCTTATTGACGGAAAGAACAGGCTTGGTGGAGTGGATTGGACTCTCCCCGGTTGAAATAGGTAACGCTATAACATGGAATACTAGCATGGCGGAAACGGATCGTACATGCAATAATTACTCGACATACCACTCCTAACTTTACAAGGATCACTGTCAACTAGGATATTATCACCGTCTGGAACATGAGGGACAACAACAGACACTAGTTAGTACACTAGCCACAGAAACAGCTTTCTGCAATGGCTTGTGCATCAGCAAGAGATGGCATAACTCATTACAAGTAGTCTTTCTTCAACAAGGGGTCCCCTGGGGAGGAACTACCACTTGAACTAGCGACATTGCAAGGATAGGCTCAGCACTCAAGGTAGTCTGGGGTACCTCAGACACCCGAGGCAACTGGACACTATCTTGCATGCCTGAAGTTGTAGGTGGAACACAGACAGGAATGACAGTTTACTAGTGCCTGACCGCTCGGCTACGTTAATAAATAAATCACAAATCTATAAGAACTTAATCTGAACTTCACATTCTGCAGCACTGTGACAAATCTCAGATACAAGCTGTGAGAACAAACATATTTCTCAAAAGCTAGGATAACCCAAAAAAGTCAGACAAAGTGACTTATTTCCAGTACCTGGCTTGGGCTTGCCATATGATTTTTGGTAAAAAAAATTTCTCAGTTTTTTGGGCTATCTTATTGGAACTTGGAAAATGTATGATGGAAAGATGCTTCTTAACATACACCAAAAATGAAAGAAATCGGACGATAAATAACGGAGTTCACTTATCAGCCATTAGCAGTATATTTTCGTATTGTTTTTATGGTTGTATTCTCGTTTTTTGGTCTCGTTTAATAAAATGGAAGATATATTACAGAAATAGATATGATTTTGATTGGTTTGACAATGAAAAGTACCTTGAAATTGAGCTCAAAGTAGTGGAAATGTTCAATTTTTGCTGATGTTCAAGAGTAAACACTGTTCAATACGTGTCCAACTGGCCAGTCTAATACGCATTCATGAATGGGTTGATATTATTTATACAATTATTACAATAATGCAGTAGTCTGCATAACAGTAAATCTTCTATTTTTTGTGTGAATAAAAATTCAAAATGGAAAGCAAGAGTAATATAAGAGGGGCCTGGAGACATGACTAATGAACAGAGAAAATGTTATTTTGGTGCCAGGAATGTCTGCATTGTTTATTCTGGACCCTATTTTGAAATTGGCATCTTTTGAAATTTGTGTGAAATTGGCCAAATTGCCAATTTCTGACCACTTTATTGGGTAGTTGAAATAGGTGAATGGGCGGTTTCTTGTACTCTGTCGACAGCATAGAAGGAATATTAGTGAGAAGGGGTTGTTGAGGTAGTGTGGACATTTAAAAGAGGATGTAGGAAAATAGGATGACTTGGAGGGTGTATAAATCTAGTGGAGGGAAGGCAGGGTAGGGGTCACTCTAGGAATGGTTCGAGGGAGGTGGTAAAATTGGTTTTGTGTGAAAGGGGCTTGAACATCCAGTAGGAATGTGTGTGTGTTAGAGAGGAGTGGAGACAAAATTTTTGGAGATTTGATGAGTTTTTGGAGTGGGAACAAGGTAACATTTTGTGAAGGGATTCAGGGAAACCAGTTAGTCAGACTTGAGTCCTGGAAGTGGGAAGTACAGTGCCTGTGCTATGAAGGACTGGTGACAGTGGTGGTGGTGATATTGCTCTTTGGAGGAACATCAGAACTGTGGTATTGACACGCCTCTGGCAAGACAGTGATGGAGTAAATCATGGTAAAAGTGTTTCATTTTTGGGTTACCCAGCCTCAGTAGGAGATGGTCAGTGTGTTAAAATAGTAATAATAATAATATTCCTAATTAAATCAGCAGCTGAACAAATTAAAGCAGGGTATATGCACTAACATATGGAGCCCTGTTAGCTGGTGTTGCCTTGTATACTAAAGAAAGATGGAAGTGGCTACCAAGAATATGTAATTGCTAATTTAGTCAAATATAAAGTGCCATCAAATTAATCTTTATTTCTTGATGATTTTAGTAAGCATTTAACAGATGGGAAATTGTTAGGGTTAGGAATACGTACATTGAAATTAATAATTTACTTTAACCATCCTGTTGGACAGTGAGGAACAAGTTACTAATTAATAATTTTAATTGTGTAATTTTGAGCCCTGCTAATGTCTGATCATTCATATCATGTTAGATGCGTATCAGAAAACAGTATCATCGTTTCCTGATTGGCAACAATGGAGTTAACATCCACAAGATTCAGTGTGAGACGGGAGCCCACATCATTATCTCCAAAGACAAGTATGAAGACACAGAATTAATTACCATAACTGGTATAGAGGTAATTAGATAAAATACCTTTTCATTTATATATAAAATTTAGTGATGTTGATAATATTTCAAAGTAATAAGGTGTCTCTTTTTTTCATCCAGAACCCCCTCTGTTTTTCTTAAAATCTCTGAGATATGGTATTTTATATATAACTTGTAGGTTTAGCACTTCTTTTTTATTATAATAATAATACAGTGGTACCCCAGATTTCGTCAATAATTCGTTCCAGAAGGCTATTCAAGTGCTGTTACCGAACGAATTTGTTCCCATAAGGACGAATGTAAATTAGATTAGTCCGTTTCAGACCCCCAAAAATACACTTACAAAAGCACTTACAAAATTACACTTACATAATTGTTCGAGTTGGGATCTGTACGAAATCCGAGGTACCACTGTACTATATACAACTTGAGAGGCATGTGCATCATGATGTGTGTTTATAAATAAATAAAATAAAATAAAATTTTATTTCTTTGCTAAGGTTACAATGTATGTTTACATTTCATAATTTGATTGGTACAAAGAACGCCACTATCATGCCGAGGCATTTCCGGAAGACTTAACCTAATACTTATAGACTACTTGTGTAGACAGGTGAAGAGTGGTTGAATACAAATATTCAATATTTTACTTCATTATTAATATGAGGTAGTACAATTTATGATACATACATTTTTAAGTTTGAATACTCTATTATTAACCCTTTCACTGTCGGTCCCATAATATTACTTGCAAGCCAGTGTCGGTCTTGTAATATGCCAAAATTCTAGCGGCTTCAAATCTTGTGGGAGAAAACTGGTAGGCCTACATATGAGAGAATGGATCTGAGTGGTCAGTGTGCGCAGTATAAAAAAATCATGCAACCTGCATAATGAGAAAAACTCAGACCGTATTTTTGGTTTAAAACACTGACTTTGCAGGTGTATTTTTGTATGGTATTTATGGTTGTATTCTCGTTTTCTTGGTCTCATTTGATAGAGTGAAAGATATATTACAGAAATAGAGATGATTTTGAATGGTTTACAGCTTAAAAGTACAGTAGTCCCTCGACTAACGATCTTAATCCGTTCCAGGAGCTAGACCTCACCACAAAAAAATCGTTATTCGAAACCTTATTTCCCATAAGAAATAATGTAAATACAATTAATCCGTTTCCACCCAAAAAATTTCACCAAAAATTCATTTTTTTAAAGAATAAATACTATAGTTTTACATACAGAAAACAATGAGAAATAAATATAAAGCACTAATTATAATGGACAAATGAACAGTAAAATAAGTTTTACCTTTATTGAAGACTCTTGTTGGCGTATGAGAGAGTTTGGAGGCAGGACAAAATAGTCCTTCAATTTGACAATAATATCAACTCTACAGCTTATTTATCTAGCACAATTCATCTAATATGACATAATAAACAATATTAATAACATAGAAACATGATATAAACTCTAGAATGAATAAAATATGTCATTACGAATCTAAGGACTGGTGGAGTGTGTTGTGTTGTTGTTGGGTATAAGGGCCACTGACCATAAGCCGTGGTGGTAGTCGGTTTCAGCAGAAAGCAACCACCACTATCACACAAACAATGTGCATAATTTATAAATAAGAAATATTTGCACTTTAATTTATAAATAAGAAATATTTACACTTTAATTTATAAATAAGAAATATTCACACTTATATAAATAAGAAATATTTACACTTACCTTGGAGATGGTGGCAGACGGCGGCGCTCTTCTCAGTGTCCCTATAATCCTCAAACATTGTAGAAGTTAAGTTTTGTGTCGTCATTTTCTATCACTTAATCGCTAACTTACTTAAGTAAGTTTATTCAGGTATACACAAATCCAGTTATACATAGATTATCATACATAGCAGCATATATGTAGAAAACCTAGGATAACCCAAAAAAGTCAGACAGAGTGACTTATTTCCATTGCTACACTGTTAATGCTACACTTTATCACTGGCTGGTGCTATAGCCTTTATCGACTTGTGAAGCTTCTTTGGACCCATGGTGACTTATTTCACAGTCACAATCACTAAACCAGCAATAAACACAATAAATTTATTGTGAAATGTTTGAAAGAGCACGCTGGGTATTGTTCACTCAAGTGTAAACAACGCTAGACTGGCGTCCTGCGCGGCGAAGCGCGCAAGCATGGGCAGGCAGACAGGTCTGGTATGGATCGCTACACGAGAAAAATATTGACCGTAAAAAGCAATCGTTACTCAAAAAAATCGTTATTCGGACAGATCGTTACTCGGGGGTCTACTGTACCTTGAAATTGAGCTCAAAGCGGAAATGTTCAATTTTTGCTGATGTTAAAGAGTAAACAAATCATGTCACGCATCCAATGTTGATGTTATTTATACCATTTTTTACAATAATGCAGTAATCTGCATAACAGTAAATCTTCTATTTTTTGTGAATAAAAATTCAAAATGGAAAGCAAGCGTAATATAAGAGGGACCTGGAGACATGACTGGTGAACAGAGAAAATGTTATTTTAGTGCTAGGAATGTTTGTATTATTAATTCTGGAACCGATTTTGAAATTGGCCTTACTTGAATTGTGTATGAAATTAGATTTTTTTTTTTAATTCTTCGACACTGAGAGCAAGTTTGTGAGCAGGGTTCTCGACAGTGAAAGGGTTAATATGAGGTAGTACAATTAATGATACAAACATACATTTATAAGTTTGTAATAATGGCTTAATAGTTAAAGGATAATAAAATATTTGGGAGAGTTGCTTTAAATTTGGTTAAAATTTAGCTCAGTGTGGGTATAGTTGTTATTGACAGACGAGATGATTTTTGAGTATACTAGTCCTAAATTGATTTGTGGGCAGAGGACCTCTTACTGTTACAGGCAAAGAGTTCCAGATCTTCGGGCACTTTATGTGCACTGCATTTTTACATAGTGTGAGATGAAGACGAGAGATGTCAAAAAGTGTTTTGTGCCTCATGTTATGCCTGTGTGTTCTGTTGAAACTGTCTAGGAGAAGTTTGAGTGGAGGGTTTAAATTGGAGTTTAATGTTCTGTAGTACAGTGGACCCCCAGTTTTTGGCTTGTGCGGAAATCATATAATTCGGATATCAAGCACATTTTTCAGCGAAATTTACCCCCGGATTTCATGCATCTGCTCAGAAATCGTTGGTATCAGACGCATCCACCCGCCAGGATGCCACTTCCTCATGCGTATCACAGTCTGCGTCTCTCTCATTGAGTTAGGAATACTCCGCGCGTTCATCCATTGTTTTTTGTGCTTGTTTGTTTATTGACACCATGGGGCCAAAGAAAGTTCAGAGTGCCTTTGGGGAAGTCCATGGGGTTGGATGTGAGTGGCCAGGATGTGGAAGAGTTAGTGGAGAACCACAGGGAAGAGCTAACCACTGAAGAGCTGCAACACCTTCAACTGGAACAGTAACAGACCACAGCTGAGGATATTGTTTCAGAGGAGGGGGAAGAATGTGCCTTCTTCAGTGATTAAGGACATGTGTGCAAAGTGGAGTAAGGTGCAAAGTTTTGCGGAGAATTATTACCCTCAGAAAACTGTTGCAAGCCGTGTCTGCAACATGTTCAATGACAATGTCTTGTCCCATTTTAGGCAAATCTTAGAGACGCCAGAAACATGCCTCTCTGGACAGATTTTTTGTGCAACAGGGGTACAGTGACTCTCAAGCTGGTCCTAGTGGCAGTAAAAGACCAAGAAGGGAAGTAACCCCAGAGAGGGCTTTGATACCTGAAGTCCTTATGGAGGGGGATTTCCCTTCCAAACAATAAATTCTCCTCCCTCTCCCCTCCTCGCCTTCTTCCATATGCCTACAAGAGTCTTCAGTAAAGGTATGTAATGTCCATTTATCATTAAAATTAATGCTTTATATTTATTTCTCATTATTTTCTGTATGTAAAACTATACGTAGTTATTCTCCATAAAATTTATTTTTTGTTAATATTTTTGGGTGTCTGGAACGGATTAATTGGGTTTACATTATTTCTTATGGGAAATATTACTTCAGTTTTCATATAAATCGGTTTTTGGCTGACCTTCTGGAACGGATTAAAGACTAAAACCGGGTTTCCACTGTATACACATAACCTGAAATTGTATTGCAATGCCAAAATCCTTTTTTATTTTTTTTATTTTTTTTTTAACACATCGGCCATTTCCCACCGAGACAGGGTGACCCAAGAAAGAAAGAAAAACCAAAAAAGAAAGAAAAATACTTTCACCATCACTCATACATAATCACTATCTTTCCAGAGACACCCAGATACAACAGTTTAAAAGTCCCTCCAAACTGCCAATATCCTAAAACCCCTCCTTTAAAGTGCAGGCATTGTACTTCCCATTTCCAGGACTCAAATCCGGCTAACCGGTTTCCCTGAATCCCTTCACAAAGTACAGGTCAGCCATCACTAATCCTGCATCATTGGGACCTGTAGTGTGCTGGATTAGTGAGTTTGCTGGATTACAAAGTGGTTAGGTTGAATACACTTAATTAACCTATCAATAGAGACTTTTCTGCTACATTTTCCTCATTTTCATCACTGCTTTCTCCTCCACTGGGTTGCTGCTGTGGATTTACAACCATCTGAGTCAGTATAATGATGAAATTTGAGTCAGTATAATGATGAAATTTGAGTCAGTATAATGATGAAATTTAAGTCAGTATAATGATGAAATTTGAGTCAGTATAATGATGAAATTTGAGTCAGTATAATGATGAAATTTGAAATTATGCTAGCTAAAATTAGTGCCGGATTACTGATGGAACTGGATAACTGATTGCCGGATTAGTGATGGCAGACCTGTATTACCCTCCTCACACTCCAACAGCTCGTCAGGTCCCAAAAAACATTCGTCTCCATTCACTCCTATCTAATATGCTCATGCACGCTTTCTGGAAGTCCAAGCCCCTTGTCCACAAAACCTCCTTTACCCCCTCTCCAACCTTTTCAAGGACAACCCCTACCCCGTCTTCCTTCCCCTACAGATTTATGCGCTCTCCAAGTCATTCTACTTTGTTCCATTCTCTCTAGATGACCAAACCATCAATTTTTTTTCCAAAAAATTGGCTTTGATTTTTACATGTACAGGAGAGCCCCGCTTATATAGCAGGTTAGGTTCTGGGCTACTGCTGTAAAGCAAAAATTTCTGTAAAGTGAATCATAGCCTTTTTTTTTTCACTTTCAAATGTATGTAAAAGCCTGATAACATGTTTGCATTGTCATATATTAAGTGAGCTATATAGCTAGGCCAAAAAATGCATATACAGTACACATATTACTTACCTTAAAATATTTCCATCCTTAGCGTATAGTGTGTGGTGAATACAGTGGTCCCTCGGTTTTCGTGTTTAATCCGTTCCAGAGGGATCGACTGAAACTGAAATCAACGAAAACTGAAGCCATTTTCCCCATAAGAAATAATGTAAATTCAATTAATCCGTTTCAGACACCCAGGAGTATTAACAAAAAATTATTTTTTAGAGATTAAATATAGATTTACATACAGAAAAGAATAACAAATAAATATAAAGCACTAATAACATGTATAAATGAACATTTAACATCACACTTACTTTTATTGGCGACTCTTGTTGGTGTATGGAAGATGGAGAGGAGGAGAGAGGGAGGCGAGTTTATTGTTGGGAGGCAGGACAAAATGCTTCAATTTGACACTAATATCAGCTCTACAGCTTATTTATCTATCACAATTCATCTAATATGACATAATAAACAATATAAATAACAAAAACCTGATATACACTCTAGAATGAATAAAATATGTGTGTCATTACGAATGTGGTGGCGGGCATACTCGGTCCAGCTATGAAAACATCTTCCTATTCTTTCCTCCTTCAGATGCATTAGTATAAGAGAAAACAGAGTTTGTAATGCTAACTGCATTAGATCACTTCTTTCCAGTCGCTTCAAGGAGTGAACAGAAATCATTCCTGTCCAGGCTGGCTGGTAACTGCAGCAACAACAACAACAACTGGTCTGTTTGCAAAACTCCCTAACCTTCTACACTCTCATTCTTTTTTGTTTATTCATTTAATCTTGTTTACTCACCTCTCACTCTACATTAAGACTGCCTCTCACCACCACTGCCTCTCACCACCACTGCCTCTCACCACCACTGCCTCTCACCACCACTGCCTCTCACCACCACTGCCTCTCATCAACACTGCCTCTCACCACCACTGCCTCTCACCACCACTGCCTCTCACCACCACTGCCTCTCATCAACACTGCCTCTCACCACCACTGCCTCTCACCACCACTGCCTCTCATCACCACTGCCTCTACCACCGCTTCTTTCCAGTCGCTTCAAGGAGTGAACAGAAATCATTCCTGTCCAGGCTGGCTGGTAACAACAGCAGCAGCAACAACAACAACAACAACTGGTTTGTTGAAAAAACTCCCAAAACTTCTACACTCTCATTCTCTCTCGTTTATTCATTTAATCTTGTTTACTCACCTCTCACTCTACATTAATACTGCCTCTTACCACCACTGCCTCTCACCACCACTGCCTCTCACCACCACTGCCTCTCACCACCACTGCCTCTCATCACCACTGCCTCTCATCACCAATGCCTCTCATCACCACTGCCTCTCACCACCACTGCCTCTCACCACCACTGCCTCTCACCACCACTGCCTCTCACCACCACTGCCTCTCACCACCACTGCCTCTCATCACCACTGCCTCTCACCACTTTGCTACGATTTCTTTCTTTAATTCTATGGTGTTCCTCACTTTCTTTACCAAAGGACTGACACTAGGAGCTTTCTTTGGGCCCGTTGTGGCTTATTTAGCAGTCACACACAATAATCAAGGGCCAAAAACAATGGATTGTTAAGAAATGTTTTGTATGAACTCGCAGGATAATGTTCACTCAACCAGAAACAATGCTACACTGCCTGAGAATATGCGTGGGAGGCGGGCTTGAGGGATTTGTATGTGCGCTGGGCACTGGACAGGGTTCCGTACCATGAACGAAAATGGAGGGAATCACACGAAAACAGAGGTAAATTTTCCCCGAAAAAACTGCACGAAAACGGAAACACACGAAAACAGAGATACACGAAAATGGAGGGACCACTGTATATTTATTGTAGGAAGTCTGAATAAATGAAAAATGGGTATAATTGAAAACTCCTGTATTAGCGAAATGCTGTAAAGCAAAACGCTGTAAAAGCGGGGCCCTCTTGTATTTCAAAACAAAAGAAAATGAAAATGGGGTTAAAACTTATCAAGAAATAGTTGTTTGAAGTTTCTGGAAGTGACCCTCATATGGTAACATGGTTGCATCCTGCATGCTTGCAATTGCATGCTATTAGTGTTTCTTCTTATTTTTTCTTTATGAAACATACATATGTGATTAGTATATATATTTTCAGACTATATTTACAGTATGTTTACTGTTCAGTAACTAATTATTATTTATTTGAACAAAATTTTTACTGGCAAACTATTTGCTCTTTGTTATTACTATCTATTGGGCTGGTCTAGTAACTTGACAGGTAGCGTAAAGGTAGGTGAGATGTACGGCCGTTGACTAGCTTCTTTATTGGGCCCAAAGATCTGGAATTCATTACCAGAACACACTAAAGGGCCCCTGCCTGCAAATCAATTTAAGGCCCTACTTAGAAGAGAGAAAAAAGAAATCCCAGTGGGAATCTTCATTGATTTACGTAAAGCTTTTGATACAGTTGACCATGATCTGTTACACCTAAAATTATCACACTATGGTATAAGAGAACACTCCCTCAGCTACCTAAAATCATACCTTAGCAACAGAAACCAATATGTGTACACAAATGGAGCTAGCTCTACCGCGCAAACTATTACAGTAGGTGTCCCACAGGGAAGTGTTCTTGGCCCACTTCTCTTTCTCATTTACATTAACGACCTACCAAATGCATCTCAACTACTCAAACCCATACTATTTGCAGATGACACTACATACGTTATCTCGCACCCAAGCCCAGACATACTAGTCAACACTGTAAATACTGAATTGCAGAAAATATCTACCTGGATGATGACCAACAAACTTACTCTCAATATTGATAAAACCTATTTTATCCAGTTTGGGAACAGAGCTACAAACGCACCACTTAACATAATGATAAACGGGTCCCCTATCACAAAACTCACAGAGGGAAAATTCTTAGGAATCCATCTTGACAGTGGCCTCAAATTTCAGACACATATACAACAAATTTCCAAGAAAGTCTCAAAGACCGTGGGAATACTGTCCAAGATACGGTACTATGTTCCACAACCAGCTCTCCTTACCCTATATCACTCACTCATTTACCCCTACCTCACCTATGGAATCTGCGCATGGGGCTCTACATCAATAACTCATCTCAGACCACTAATAACACAACAAAAGGCAGCAGTTAGAATGATAACACATTCACACTCCAGACAACATACTCCACCAATATTCAAAAACCTAAACTTACTCACCATACAAGACATCCATACTTTTTACTGTGCCTATTACATACATAGAAAACACTATGCAAATATTAACCCACCACTCAAACTTCTCCTTACCAATTTTAACATGACACATGACCATAACACTAGACACAGATCGCTCCTCGATGTTCCCCGTGTCCATCTAACACTATGTAAAAACTCAATGCATATAAAAGGCACGAAAATTTGGAATTCATTACCTGTCATTGCCAAAGAAACCCTGCCTGTACCCCAATTCAAAACGATGCTAAAAAATCACCTTCTCACCCAAACCTAAATGCTCAATATCAAACATTCCCAACAAAGTAGAATAATCACTTAAGTGTAAAAAGCTTACTAATCACTTAAATGTAAAAACCTGTTATGAATAATACATACTAAGCTAACTGTTTCCATAACATTTACATTATAATGACCACGTAAACTGTAACTGCATTGCAATTAATTGTTCTAAATGTTATCTCACTCAATTAGTTGCATTGCTACAATTAATTGATATGTCCAACTTATATTCAAACTTTATAACTTAGATACACAATTATACTTATTTTATAAATTATCAACCATAAGTTTTTACCATGTAGTCTATAATTAAGTAGTCCTAAGAATGCCCGCAATGCACAGCATATTAGGGGCTTTTGGCATGTACATCTCATCAACAACTATGTATCTTGTCTACCCAACCATGTATCACTGTACCATGTCTCAATAAAGTATTATTATTATTATTATAGAAATCTCATAACCCAAAATTAACCAGATAGACACTAACTTAACACCTACCAGTTACTCAAAAAACTCCCAAATAATTTATGACTGCTCAACTATTTGATCATTTACTTCAAACTTCTAACTCTTTCAACTTCATTGTTTTAAATTGTGCTAAATTGTAATACGGTGGACCCTCGGTTTTCGGCCGTAATCCATTCCAGAATGTTGGCCTAAATCCGAAAAGGCCGAAAATCGAAGTAATATTTCCCATAAGAGATACACTGGACTCCAGAGTTTCATGATTAATCCGTTCCAGAGAGTCTGCCAAAGGGCGAAATTCATGAATGGATTAACCATTTTTCCCATAAGAAATAATGTAAATCCAATTAATCCATTCCAGACACCCAAAAGTATTAACAAAATTTTTTTTTTTTTTTTTATTGAATAGAGACGAATGGTTTTTGGGGCCTGACGAGCTGTTGGAGTGTGAGCAGGGTAATATTTTGTGAAGGGATTCAGGGAAACCAGTTAATTGATTTAGTTGGACTTGAGTCCTGGAAATGGGAAGTACAATGCCTGCATTTTAAAGGAGGGGATTGAGATATTGGCGGTTTGGAGAGATTTTCTGAATTGTCGTATCTTAGCGCCTCTGCAAAGACAGTGATTATGTGTGAGTGAGGTGAAAGTGTTGAATGATGATGAAAGTATTTTCTTTTGGGGATTTTCTTTCTTTTTGGGTCACCCTGCCTCGGTGGGAGACGGCTGACGTGTAAAAAAAAATTATAAATTAAATATAGATTTACATACAGAAAACAGTGAGAAATCAAGTATAAAACAATAATAACATCACACTTATCTTTATTGAAGACTCTTGTTGGTGTATGGAAGACAAGAGGAGGGGAGAGGGAGGAGAAGTTACTGTTGTTTGGAAGGGGAATCCCCTTCCATTAAGACTTTAGTTACCAAGTCCTTATCCAGGGTTACTTCCCTTCTTTGTTTTTTAATGCCACTAGGACCAGCTTGAGAGTCACTGGACCCCTGTTGCTCAAAAAATTGTTCCAGAGAGCTCTGTTTCTGGCATCTCTTTAAAATTTGCCTAAAATGCGACAAGGCATTGTCATTGAACATGTTGCAGACACGGCCTACAACAGCTTTGTTAGGGTGATGTTCCTCCACAAACATTTGCACCTCACTCCACTTTGCACAAATGTCCTTAATCTTTGAAGAAGGCACCTTCTTCCCTCTCTGTTCCTCCTCCTGTGCAGCAATTTCCTCAGCTGTCCTCTGTTGCTGTTGCAGATGAAGCTCTTGCAGCTCTTCACTGTGGTCTTCCACCAACTCTTATACACCGTGGCCACTCACATCCAACCCCATGGACTTCCCCAAAGCCACAATAGATTCCACAACTGGCATAGGGTACTCAGGGTCAGCCTCAAACCCTTCAAATTTTTTGTCGAGGACACAATCTGGCCACAATTTTTTCCAAGCAGAGTTCAAAGTCCTGGAAGTCACTCCCTGCCAAGCCTTATCTATTAGGCTTATGCAATGGAGGATATTGAAGTGATCTTTCCAGAACTCTCTTAGGGTCAATTGAGTGTCCGAGGTCACATCAAAGCACTTTTGAAACATTGCTTTGGTGTAGAGTTTTTTGAAGTTTGATCTGCTGGTCCATGGGCTGGATGAGAGGAGTGATATTAGGGGGCAAGAACTTCACTGTGATGAAACTAAACTCCTTCACCATTTGGTCATCCAAGTCTGGAGGATGAGCAGGAGCATTGTTTATTACCAGGAGGCACTTGAGTGGCAATTTATTTTCCAGGAGGTATTTCTTCACACTCAGGCCAAACACTTCATTGAACCAATCAAGGAAAATTTCCCTCGTGACCCATGCCTTACTGTTACCCTTCCACATCACACTCAATTTACTCTTGGCGACACTGTTTTTCTTGAAAACACTGGGATTTTCAGAGTGATACACCAGTAAAGGCTTCACTTTGAAATTCCCACTAGCATTACCACAGAACAAGAGAGTTAGCCTGTCTTTCATAGACTTGTGTCCTGGCAGGGCCTTTTCCTCCTGCGTGATGTAGGTCCTTTTTGGCATTTTCTTCCAAAGGAGGCCTGTTTCATCACAAATGAACACTTGTTGGGGGAGGAATCCTTCATCCTCTACATACACCTAAAATTCATGCACAAATTTTTCAGCCACACATTTGTCAGAACTTGCAGCCTCGCCATGCCTTACCACACTGTGTATGCCACTACGTTTCTTAAATCTCTCAAACCAGCCTTTGCTGGCCTTAAATTCACTAACATCAGCACTTGTTCCAGGCATTTTCTTTACGAGATTGGCATGCAACTGCCTTGCCTTTTCACAAATTATCGACTTCATAACACTGTCTCCTGTTAACTGTTTTTGGTTGATCCACACCAACAACAAATTCTCAACATATTCGATTATTTGAGATCTCTTTTTTGTGAGCATATCTACCCCTTTCGCAACAACAGCTTCCTTGATTTCCTTTTTCTTTGCCACGATGGAAGTGATGGTTGAATGGGGCTTCCCATACATCTTGGCAAGCTCGGCCACACGCACTCCACTTTCATAGTTTGCAATGATTTCTTTCTTTAATTCTATCGTGTTTCTCACCTTCTTTACCAAAGGGCTGGCACTAGGAGTTTTCTTTGGACCCATGGTGGCTTATTTAGCAGTTGCAAGCACAAAAAAGAATGGAATATTACAAAATGTATACGTATTATGAATGCTTGGGGTGATGGTCACTTGCCTAGAAACAATGCCGCACTGACTCTGAAAGGTGTGTGGGCACCTTTGTGTGTGCGCGGACACTGGGAGGCCGCTCGGACGTGTTCTGTACCACCGGCGAATGGCGAGGCAAATCATGAAATGCAAGGCTATATTTTGATGAAAAAAGTTGCCGAAAGGCAAAATTCACGAACCGCGAGGCTTGCAAATGAACTTAATCTCTTCATAGACAGCCTTCAGCTGCTCCTTTGCCTCTTCAATGGCATCCTGAAAGTTAACAAAGCACCAATAATTCAGACAGGAAGCAGGTTCTAACATCTGGAGAATTAATCACATGTGAAGCACTAAAGATAGCAAGAGTGAACTTCACATTTGATCGAAGGTAAATGGAGGAATAACAAACTAATGCACGTAAAAATTATTAAAACAAAATGGACATCTTAATATTTTTCACTATACAGTGGACCCCCGAGTTTTGCGAGCCTCGCGGTTCGTGAATTTCGCCTTTCGGCAACTTTTTTCATCAAAATATAGCCTTGCATTTCATGATTTGCCTCGCCATTCACCGGTGGTACAGAACGCGTCCGAGCGGCCTCCCAGCGTCCGCGCACACACAAAGGCGCCCACACACCATTCAGAGTCAGTGTGGCATTGTTTCTAGGCAAGTGACCATCACCCCAAGCATTCATAATATACATTTTGTAATATTTCATTCTTTTTTGTGCTTGCAACTGCTAAATAAGCCACCATGGGTCCAAAGAAAGCTCCTAGTGCCAGCCCTTTGGTAAAGATGGTGAGAAACACGATAGAATTAAAGAAAGAAATCATTGCAAAATATGAAAGTGGAGTGCGTGTGGCCGAGCTTGCCAGGATGTATGGGAAGCCCCATTCAACCATCACTTCCATCGTGGCGAAGAAAAAGGAAATCAAGGAAGCTGTTGTTGCGAAAGGGGTAGATATGCTCACAAAAGAGAGATCTCAAATAATCGAATATGTTGAGAATTTGTTGTTGGTGTGGATCAACCAAAAACAGTTAACAGGAGATAGTGTTACGAAGTCGATAATTTGTGAAAAGGCAAGGCAGTTGCATGCCGATCTCGTAAAGAAAATGCCTGGAACAAGTGCTGATGTTAGTGAATTTAAGGCCAGCAAAGGCTGGTTTGAGAGATTTAAGAAGCGTAGTGGCATACACAGTGTGGTAAGGCATGGCGAGGCTGCAATTTCTGACAAATGTGTGGCTGAAAAATTTGTGCATGAATTTTAGGTGTATGTAGAGGATGAAGAATTCCTCCCCCAACAAGTGTTCATTTGTGATGAAACAGGCCTCCTTTGGAAGAAAATGCCAAAAGGACCTACATCACGCAGGGGAAAAGGCCCTGCCAGGACACAAGTCTATGAAAGACAGGCTAACTCTCTTGTTCTGTGGTAATGCTAGTGGGGATTTCAAAGTGAAGCCTTTACTGGTGTATCACTCTGAAAATCCCAGTGTTTTCAAGAAAAACAGAGTCGCCAAGAGTAAATTGAGTGTGATGTGGAAGGCTAACAGTAAGGCATGGGTCACGAGGGAAATTTTCCTTGATTGGTTCAATGAAGTGTTTGGCCTGAGTGTGAAGAAATACCTCCTGGAAAATAAATTGCCACTCAAGTGCCTCCTGGTAATAGACAATGCTCCTGCTCATCCTCCAGACTTGGATGACCAAATGGTGAAGGAGTTTAGTTTCATCACAGTGAAGTTCTTGCCCCCTAATATCACTCCTCTCATCCAGCCCATGGACCAGCAGATCATTTCAAACTTCAAAAAACTCTACACCAAAGCAATGTTTCAAAAGTGCTTTGATGTGACCTCTGACACTCAACTGATCCTAAGAGAGTTCTGGAAAGATCACTACAATATTTTCCACTGCATAAGCCTAATAGATAAGGCTTGGCAGGGAGTGACTACCAGGACTTTGAACTCTGCTTGGAAAAAATTGTGGCCAGATTGTGTCCTCGACAAAAAATTTGAAGGGTTTGAGGCTGACCCTGAGAACCCTATGCCAGTTGTGGAATCTATTGTGGCTTTGGGGAAGTCCATGGGGTTGGATGTGAGTGACCATGGTGTAGAGGAGTTGGTGGAAGACCACAGTGAAGAGCTAACCACTGAAGAGCTGCAAGAGCTTCATCTGCAACAGCAACAGAGGACAGCTGAGGAAATTGCTGCTCAGGAGGAGGAACAGAGAGGGAAGAAGGTACCTTCTTCAAAGATTAAGGACATTTGTGCAAAGTGGAGAGAGGTGCAAACATTTGTGGAGGAACATCACCCTAACAAAGCTGTTGTAGGCCGTGTCTGTGACATGGAAATATTTTAAGGTAAGTAATATGTGTACTGTACGTATATGCATTTTTTGGCCTAGCTATATAGCTCACTAAATATATGACAATGCAAACATGTTATCAGGCTTTTACATACATTTGAAAGTGAAAAAAAAAAAGGCTATGATTCACTTTACAGAAATTTTTGCTTTACAGCAGTAGCCCAGAACCTAACCTGCTATATAAGCGGGGCTCTCCTGTACACGTAAAAATCAAAGCCAATTTTTTGGAAAAAAAAATTGATGGTTTGGTCATTTAGAGAGAATGGAACAAAGTAGAATGACTTGGAGAGCGCATAAATCTGTAGGGGAAGGAAGGCGGGGTAGGGGTCGTCCTTGAAAAGGTTGGAGAGGGGGTAAAGGAGGTTTTGTGGGCAAGGGGCTTGGACTTCCAGAAAGCTTGCGTGAGCATATTAGATAGGAGTGAATGGAGACGAATGTTTTTTGGGACCTGACGAGCTGTTGGAGTGTGAGGAGGGTAATAAAGGTCGGCCATCACTAATCCGGCAATCAGTTATCCAGTTCCATCAGTAATCCGGCACTAATTTCGGCTAGCATAATTTCAAATTTCATCACTATACTGACTTAAATTTCATCATTATACTGACTCAGAAATTGTGCAGATGGTTGTAAATCCACAGCAGCAACCCAGTGGAGGAGAAAGCAGTGATAAAAATGAGGAAGATGTAGCAGAAAAAGTCTCTATTGATAGGTTAATTAAGTGTATTCTAACCTAACCACTTTGTAATCCAGCAAACTCACTAATCCAGCAAACTCACTAATCCAGCAAACTCACTAATCCAGCACACTACAGGTCCCAATGATGCCGGATTAGTGATGGCTGACCTGTACTTTGTGAAGGGATTCAGGGAAACCGGTTAGCCGGATTTGAGTCCTGGAAATGGGAAGTACAATGCCTGCACTTTAAAGGAGGGGTTTTAGGATACTGGCAGTTTGGAGGGACTTTTAAACTGTCGTATCTAGGCGTCTCTGGAAAGATAGTGATTATGTATGAGTGATGGTGAAAGTATTTTTTTCTTTTTTGGTTTTTCTTTCTTTCTTTCTTGGGTCACCCTGTCTCGGTGGGAAATGGCCGATGTGTTAAAAAAAAACTAAAATAAAAAAGGATTTTGGCATTGCAATACAATTTCAGGTTATGTGTATACAGTGGAAACCCGGTTTTAGTCTTTAATCTGTTCCAGAAGGTCAGCCAAAAACCGATTTATATGAAAACTGAAGTAATATTTCCCATAAGAAATAATGTAAATCCAATTAATCCGTTCCAGACACCCAAAAATATTAACAAAAAATAAATTTTATGGAGAATAACTACGTATAGTTTTACATACAGAAAATAATGAGAAATAAATATAAAACATTAATTTTAATGATAAATGGACATTACATACCTTTACTGAAGACTCTTGTAGGCGTATGGAAGAAGGCGAGGAGGGGAGAGGGAGGAGAGTTTATTGTTTGGAAGGGGAATCCCCCTCCATAAGGACTTCAGGTATCAAAGCCCTCTCTGGGGTTACTTCCCTTCTTTGTCTTTTACTGCCACTAGGACCAGCTTGAGAGTCACTGTACCCCTGTTGCACAAAAAATCTGTCCAGAGGGGTCTGTTTCTGGCATCTCTAAGATTTGCCTAAAATGGAACAAGACATTGTCATTGAACATGTTGCAGACACGGCTTGCAACAGTTTTCTTAGGGTGATAATTCTCCGCAAAACTTTGCACCTCACTCCACTTTGCACACATGTCCTTAATCACTGAAGGCACATTCTTCCCCCTCCTCTGAAACAATATCCTCAGCTGTGGTCTGTTGCTGTTCCAGTTGAAGGTGTTGCAGCTCTTCAGTGGTTAGCTCTTCCCTGTGGTTCTCCACTAACTCTTCCACATCCTGGCCACTCACATCCAACCCCATGGACTTCCCCAAAGGCACTCTGAACTTTCTTTGGTCCCATGTTGTCAATAAACAAACAAGCACAAAAAACAATGGATGAACGCTCGGAGTATTCCTAACTCAATGAGAGACGCAGACTGTGATACGCATGAGGAAGTGGCATCCCGGGCGGGTGGATGCGTCTGATACCAACGATTTCTGAGCGGATGCATGAAATCCGGGGGTAAATTTTGCCGAAAAAAGTGCTTGATATCCGAATTATATGATTTCCGCACCGGCCAAAAACTGGGAGTCCACTGTACTACAGAACATTAAACTCCAATTTAAACCCTCCACTCAAACTTCTCCTAGACAGTTTCAACAGAACACACAGGCATAACATGAGGCACAAAACACTTTTTGACATCCCTCGTCTCTGTCTCACACTATGCAAAAATGCAGTGCACATAAAGTGCCCAAAGATCTGGAACTCTTTGCCTGAAACAGTAAGAGGTCCTCTGCCCACAAATCCATTTAGGACTAGTATACAGGTATCCCTCAACTTTCGCGAGGGTTAGGGGATCAAGAGCCTCGTGAATGTTGAAAAATCGCGAATGTTTGGTGCCCCAATATATTGTAGGGAAATAGTATAATATAATAGCATTTACGTACTTAGTCTAACAATACTGCTTCCTTAACCTATTGAACCATGAACAATCATAAAACACATGAAAACATTGTAAAATATTGCCTCCAACATGAGGCCTGGTCACAGACCGGGCCGCGGGGGCGTTGATCCCTGGAATTCTCTCCAGGTAAACTCCAGGTATATACATACATGTTATAGTGACATGGGCTGGCTGTGGAGGGAGGCCTGTAATAGTATAATTATACAATATTTTATAGTGTTGTGAAGCGTCATAGGAAACGACTAGTTACTGAGACACTGCTGCTTCTCCCAATGCTGTAGCTCCGCCCACTTTATAATGATGCCAAATGCTGAATTAAATATGTATATTAGAAGAAAAATAAAATAAAAATGAAACTCCAACTTCATAACTTATTTTAATTTGCATAACTCATATATTACAGAAAACAATAAAAAACTAAAATACACATACAACGAGTTAAGCTTACAGAAAAATACATTAAATTCGCCATCTAACATCGTTACGAAGTGGGAGGAGCTAAATGAGAGAGGGAGGCGAGCAGTA